>JAHKBH010000595.1:0-57500 GCA_019049505.1 Pachyrhynchus sulphureomaculatus
AAGTGCTACTCAGCAAGTGTGTGACCCATCGATGCAAACAAGTGGTAATCGGAAGGAGCCAAGTCTGATGAGTAAGCCGCATGAAGTAGACCTTCCCAGCTGAGTGCTTCCAACTTCCACTTTTCATCCCCTGTAACTATACGATGCAAAAACGACTTCCTTTTGTGCCGAAACGAGCAACATATCACACGTGTTTTTGCGCTTTTCCATTTGCCTGTCGTTCAACTAATGTGGTACCCATCTACCGATCTTCTGAATCTCTCCCATCTCTCGTGGCCGATTGGAAACAAAACTTGTTGAATAACGCCAATTGCTCGGCGAGTTGTTTTTTGTGTTTGCGAATCATCTTCGTCCAACAATGCTTGCAATTCCACATCTTCGTATTTTTTCGGCGGTTTTCCACGTTCTTTGTCTGCAACATCGAAGTCACCACTTTTGAAACGCCAAAATTATCGTTCACTCGTATTTTGCGATGGAGTATGTTCACCATAAGCTTCTCGAAGTAATCGGTGCAATTCAAACAGCAGTTTTCTTCAAATGAAAACAAAAAAATTAATGCTATCCGCGAATGCTCTTTGTTCGGTATAAATTTTGACATATTGAACATAACAACAACACAACACTATGCACACACTTTTCCAATTTATCACTCGTGCGCGTCTAACACCTGTTGACGACACAACCAAAATGCAGTAACTCTATGTACACGGAATACTGAGACACCCTGTATCTGTAGTCTATTCTCATTTGCTGCAGGGCAGATGGTATCGCCGGCCACTCCACGGTGTCAAAAGCTTTTTTAAAAAACCACAAATACTAATACGAGTGGTTTGTTGTATTCTATAGATTTCTCTATAAGGATTTTGATGGTCTGTAAATGATTGTTAGCACTGTATCTACTTCTAAAACCAGCCTGTTCGCGTGGTTGATTAAAAATCTAGTTTTCGCTCTAGGCTTATGATTTTGGTGAACCCCTTATACAAATGGAAGAGCAAACTGATGGGTCTATAATTTTGAAGGTCGATTATGTCCCTTTTTTATAATTAAGAACGGTCATTGCGTTATTCCATTTGCTTGGATTATGCTATTTTTCGACCAGAGTTTAAAAAAAGAAAACTACGACCCTCAACGGGCCTTCGCCACCCATTTTTACAGCTTCAGTTAAGATCCGATCTTCTCCGGGAGCTTGGTTATCTAAGAGAAAGCCTTACTTCTTCCAGTGTTATTTCCGATAATTCTTCTGAACCTTGGTTGATCCATTTATATATTTGTGATTCATTTGTTGACTTGTGTCTTTTATAGAATTTTTCTGCAATTCCTACAAGTCTTTGGCTGTTTGCCGTTTCATTTTCTTCACCACCTTTAAGTCTTTGTCTTTCTCTTCTTCCACCTGTTCATTTCCTTCTGATCACTTTCATGCTTTTATTTTCTTCAATTGTTCGTTGTAAATTCTCTGTGTTGTATCTTCTTACGTCTTTCCGTATCTCTTTTGAGATTCTCTTATTTAAGTTTCTTAATCCCTTTGAATCTCCATTTTATTCTCTTCGCTTAAGTACCTTTTCTATTATAAGTTTTTTAGTGTCGTCACTCAATTTTTCATCTTTTGGATTTGGTTTTTTTACAGTGGAATTGTTGTGAACGATACCAGTCTTTCTGTAATGTCATTCAATATTTCGACTTCATTTGGAAGGTTGTGACTCACTCCCAAAGGACCCCGCACAAATTAAGTGGATTCGCGCCCCCGGTGAAATTAGCTGAAATTCGGATATGTTGTTCGTTCCACCATCCTGAGCAAAAAGTCTCAATGGGCACAAAGCTCAATTTTGCGAATTTTGGCTTCTAGGGAGCTCCAAAGTTCCACGGATTTAACATTATTTACTACTTGAAATAAGGTATTCTTATCAAAAGTTTAGTATTTTTTTGCCTTAAAAAAAGTACTTTTTTATGATTTCGAGGTCGCTGAATTCAAATCAGATGTCAAATAGACGATATTGACAGTTGACAGCTGTCAACTAGCTGTCAAAAAACAAGCAATAGTCAAAATCAATAAAATCCACATGTATATATGTGTTTTTTGAGGTTGCTGAGTTCAAAAACTGATCGATGACAGTTGACAGCTGTCAAAGTCAAATAACTGTTAAATAGCATTTAGCAATTGAAATTGATAAAATTAACATGTAAACATATGTTTTTAAAGTTGCTTAATTCTGAGCTTCATTTAAGCCTGAGCTTATAAAGGCCATAGAAAAGTATGCCGTACCTGCAAATCAAAATATTTTCTCAACCTTCAACTCATTTATTTAACCGCTGTCATTAGCTACAACCAGGGAAAGCCACGTGGAGGCAGACAGTCGGATTTTTCCCTTTTTTGTCTGGTGTTGTCATAGTATGTGTGTTCTTGTCTGTAATATAAAAATATTTTAGTCGTATACGTTACTATATATTATGCTGTAGATACGTCATGTCATAGTCATAGTAATTTTTTATTAAGGTCACAAAAAGTAGTCAAGTAGGTTTGTATTTGTATTTTATTTCATGGGCATTGTCACATCATGTCATAGTCACTGTATTCTTACGTCAAGTCAAAGTCAGTAATTTTTTATTAAGATCACAAAAAAAATAGTCTAATCAATTGTAAAAAGTGCGCCTCTGATTACAATATTATTAATATTTTTAAGCTTCATCAATTATTTCAATACCGTTGGCAACTTCTTGCCATCTATTTGCTGCATCACGTGAAGTATTTAAAAGGCTTTCATCTGGGTATCTTATGTTTGTCTTGGTGCCTTGCATATCCGTTAGGTACCATAATATACTGGCAATATGAGCACAAGTTCCCAATGTCCGAGCACACCCAGATTGGCAAGTGCAATAATAGTCATTAATAAGTTCTTCTCCAGGGTTTAATTCATCCTCAGAAATGAAAGAAATGAACACTTGGTGACTGGTGCGATTTCGAAATCTTGAATATATTTGCAGTCTTATAACATTATTCATATCAAAAATGTTCATCTATCTGAATCTCCTCTTCGTTATCTCTCTGAAGTATATCTTGAATATATGAACATCCAAGATTAATTTGATAAATCCCAAGGGTTAAATCTTTCAAAAATTGAATACTTAGCCTTGGAAACCTGGGAACTTGTTCATTGTTTAGGCGAATCCACTGAGCACGTCTATATTGCAACCTGTTACGCACCACAATATCCTGTAGGTTATTTCTTCTATTCCTTCGCTGCAACATTTGCCTTGCCATGTCAACAGTTGCATTTTCCATAGTGATTAGTGGATGGTACCGATTATTCAAGGCTCCAGCAATTCTATAGTAATCACCAATGTATCGAGCATTTTGATTATTATACACATTTTGAAACATTTTAAATATACTTCTTATGTGACCATTTCTGGCTTCAACTACCCATCTAACCTTAGTAATGATACGATTTTCATTAGCTACTTCAGTTATAAACTGCCTTTGACCCCGTTCAAGAAAGGCTGGCATTCTATGTTCAATACCTAATTGAGCCAATAATGGTATTATATCTCTATAACCCCTATCAATAATGTCGCCACCTCGAAAACCAATCACGTAAGTTTTCAGTGTCCCTTTCAAATTCACTTCTTAATATATCGGCATCGTTATTTTGTGAATCTGAGAAATATGGTCCAAGAATAGACAAAATATAACCATCTGGAGCTACAATGAGTGTTGGTTTTTAATAGATGTCTACCTTTATGCATAGAATAAGATTGACGAAGGATCCTGAAATTGCTACTTTTATGTATATAAGCATAAGTAGCGTCACATATTACAATAGCCACTGGAACATCAGGCTCATTATTGTACAATTCGTTTGCAAAAGGAGTAACATGGCTTGCGATGAAGTTTTCTCTTGTAATTGCTGAAGTACCAATATTATGTGGAACAAATCTTAACATTAGTGACAATCTTACAGAACATATAGCCATACTTACCGCTTGACGGGTGGGATAGTTAAATATAACACCTAAAAAATGCATCCGATAAACCTTGTCTCATCTTACAGAGAAACATCATAAGATCTTTAGGATGAACATATCTTAAACCTCCATCCGTAGGGACTGGATCACAAAACGTTAAAAGATCGTCAAATTGAGCTTTATTGACAGAAAATAAACAACCAAATTTTTCTTCACTCAGTTTATCAGGATTGAATAATTTATCTTGTTTTTGAGCAGCTTGACGCATATTCTCTAACAAATTCTGGAGATCAGTACCTGGAATAACGTAAGGGCGATTTACATAAGTTAACCCAAGAATTAATGGCTGAAAAATATATCTATTTCCATTAAGATGGTTCGCGCAACACCTAATACCATCAGGTATATATATATATTCGCTTCTACAAAAAACATTAGATCTACATTCAGATGATAATTTTGTAGTACCTTCAATAGCTCCACAGATAATACAAGCTCGATTTTGTCGCTGATTTACAACATTTAATCTTAAATGGGTAGGATCATTTTCGATGATTTCTAATTCAGTAATAATTGATTGGTTACAATTAAAGCAAATTCTGGTCTCTTCCACAACCTCAGCATCAGCAAAACCATTAGCAGCTCGTCTAAGAATTGCTATTTGATTTTTATCGATATTGTTACCCATCCAGGGCATTTGCTGTAAACGACCTAAGCGGTCACAAACAAAACAAGAGACTTGAGCATTTCGTGCGCGATTAGCCATATTACCAAAATCGCAAAATAAGAATACACAATTCTCAGTAAAAAAATATAGGAAAGTTTATATGAGATTATGAAGTAGTTAATGATTTAATATCTATCAAGAAAAAAAATATTTAAAACTTTACAAAACGAAGGAAATAAAAAAATATTTATTTATTCCGTCTTATATGATCTTCAAGTTGATTAAATAAAAAACAATATTATTTTTATTAGTTGTCCAGAAAAATGGATAGTTCTGAAAAGAACTGATTTGGAATTTAGTTCTGAGAAGAACTGTTTTGATTTTAGCTCTAAAAAGAACTGTTTATGCTTTAAGTTCAGAAAACTATTATTTACGCTTTAGCTATGAAAAGAACTGATTGAATAATTTCAAAGATACTTCTTATAAAAAGATTCAATGATCATGACCGATATAAAGTTATTTCAAAGTACATATTATATGTGCAATTGAAAACGCATTTCATTGGCGAGAAAAGAAAAGCATATTATTTTATCAAGAATCAATATTTATCCTTTTTTATCCTTAATTATATTAGGTATTTTAAAGTCTATTATATTAATATTTTATTTTTCTGCAAAAATTATGTTTAATTTTGAAATCAGATTACTATAGAATTGTTGGAGCCTTGATTAATCGGTACCATGCACAAATCACTATGGAAAATGCAACTGTTGACCTGGCAAGTTCCCAGTGACACATATACGACTAAAATATTTTTATATTACAGACAAGAACACACATACTATGACAACACCAGACAAAAAAGGGAAAAAAATCCGACTGTCTGCCTCCACGTGGCTTTCCCTGGTTGTAGCTAATGACAGCGGTTAAATAAATGAGTTGAAGGTTGAGAAAATATTTGATTTGCAGGTACGGCATACTTTTCTATGGCCTTTATAAGCTCAGGCTTAAATGAAGCTTAGAATTAAGCAACTTTAAAAACATATGTTTACATGTTAATTTTATCAATTTCAATTGCTAAATGCTATTTAACAGTTATTTGACTTTGACAGCTGTCAACTGTCATCGATTTTTTAACATCAGTTTTGAACTCAGCAACCTCAAAAACACATATATACATGTGGATTTTATTGATTTTGACTATTGCTTGTTGTTTGACAGCTAGTTGACAGCTGTCAACTGTCAATATCGTCTATTTGACATCTGATTTGAATTCAGAGACCTCGAAATCATAAAAAAGTACTTTTTTTTTTAAGGCAAAAAATACTAAACTTTTGATAAGAATACCTTATTTCAAGTAGTAAATAATGTTAAATCCGTGGAACTTTGGAGCTCTCTAGAAGCCAAAATTCGCAAAATTGAGCTTTGTGCCCATTGAGACTTTTGCTCAGGATGGCGGAACGAACAACATATCCGAATTTCAGCCAATTTCACCGGGGGCACGAATCCACTTAATTTGTGCGAGGTCCTTTATAGAATCTACATATTCATCGATATTTTCTAGTTCGTTCCAAATTACTTCTTGTACACCATTTTTGTTCTTTCATTTTTCAGGTCTCTTCGAATTGTAGCTCTCAATGTTCGGTGATCACTTACCACGCAAAAATTCATTACGGTGACATCAGAAATGTTATGCAAGTTAACAATTTTAAATATCTAGGATGCTGGATTACCGAGAACTTGTATCCAGACGTACAGGTAAGAGCAAGGATTAGAGTATGCTTAGAGTTCTTCCTTAAAATGAAAGAACTTCTCTCTAATAGGAAATTTACACTGAATACACGCCGCCGCATGGTAAAGTGCTACATTTATTCAGGTTTGCTATATGGCATGGGGGCCCCTGAACCATGAAAATTAAAACTATGAGACAGATTAAGGCCTTCGAAGTATGAGTATTCCGCCGAATGTTAAGAATTTCTTGGACTGAACTAAGCTAATAGAGAACGTGAACTTCTAAATGTTGTCAAATTAAGAAAGACTTCTTACTTGCGAATATACTCATATACAGTAAATGCCAGTTATTACATCATATCATTAAAGGCATAGTGGAGGGGAAATAAGGCCCAGGCAGAAGACAAATGTCTTAGATGACAAATATTAGGAATTGAAACAAACATGAATGTAGAATAGTAGAGGGGAAATGAGGCCCAAGCAGAAGACAAATGTCTCAGATGACAAATATTAGGAATTGAACAAACATGAATGTAGAAACCCTAATAAGAACAACTGAGAATAGAAAACATTTTGCTACACGTATCGTCAATGTTCGATAGAGAAGACGGCACAGGAAGAAAGAATAGGAAACGTGTATTTATGAATTCTTAACAACCCTTCTACATTCTAAAGTAAGTTAAGATTGGACGTAGGAATAAATCAGGAAATAAGTACAGAAACTCGACACATCATAAAACTACATTGTAATAATAAAATCATTTGAATCGAGGCGGTTGAGAGGATCATATTTAATGGCTGCAATAAACGATTTTATGGTGTATATGTGTATAAAAATGATTTAGTATGAAAATTTATATTTAGGCATAAAATTCGAGTTACGATACATCAATTCATATAAAGCGATTTAAGTTTTATTGGTGTTTGTAAGATCTTTTTCTTGAAAGTTCTTTGTACTTCGTAGGTTTTTATCCGTACATGCGACAAGTCGTAACACAAATTGTGTCTCTACATTGACTATTTTTTCGAATAAGCGATTGATAGTTATTATTCATTATACACAGTCTAGCGATAAATATGTGCCTAATAAATTCCACGTTCTATTTTATTTCAATATTACATATAGGCAATTAATGAAATATTCGGAAGCTTGATAAAGATTCTAATAAAGCCCTAAATCATGTCCACTATCTTTTTTCGACCTATATTAATAATATCTTTTTCTTATACCGTTTTCTTCTATAATTTCTTGATTGTTTACGCTTGCCAATAAGTTTGTTTGTGGTCATCTTTATGTTAGCAAGATTTTAATGATGCTTTGTATTAAACTTTATAAAAAAAAACCTTTTAAGAAAATAGATGGTTTCGAGGAGGGTAGTTTACTTAATTATATATTATATATATATATATATATATATATATATATATATATATATATATATATATATATATATATATATATATATATATATACTAGCCGTACCCGCGGCTCCGCTCGCGTGGACTTGATTCACTACTATCGTCACTGCTTATTCCTTATGTTACCTAACGTAATAAAACATCTGCCATTATTTCCCCCTATCTCCCATTATTTCTCCTTATCTCCCATTATCTCTACATAATTTCCATTATCTAGGCTTATCTATGCTCATCTCTCATTATTTCTCCTTATCTCCCATTATTTCTCCTTATCTCCCATTATTTCTCCTTATCTCCCATTATCTCACCTTATCTCCCATTATCTAGGTTTATCTCGACTTATCTCACAATATTTCTCCTTATCTCCCATCATTTCTCCTTATCTCTTATTATCTCATAACTCCCAATATCTAAACGTAACTCTGCTTATCTTCTATTATTTCTCCTTATCTCCCATTATTTATACTTATCTCCCATTATCTAGGCTTATATCGAATTATATAGAACATATGTATAAATTTATAAAAACACGTAAATCGGATAAGTGGTTCTCAAGTGATACGCGCACTAACAGTCAGACAGACAGACAGAGAGACGTTGCATTTTATATATATATTATATTCTTTGCAACATGATATTGTTCCATATTTAATGCTTTAGGCAGTGTATTGCAAGAGAACGCGCTAACGGTAACCTTTTTTCCAACTTGATTCACTATTATCGTCACTGCTTATTCTTTATGTTACCTAACATAATTAAAATATATCCTATAACCTGGCCAGAGAGCATATGTATGTTTTTCAAAAAAAAGCACGTAAATCGGATATAAGTGGTTCTCCAATGATAAGCGCGCTAACGGACAGACAGGCAGACAGAGAGACGTTGCATTTTATATATATTATAGATAAAAGATTATAGATAAGTTAGCCAGAGAGCAAATGTATGAATTAAAAAAAAAACACGTAAATCGGATAAGTGGTTCTCGAGTGATAAGCGCACTAACGCACAGAGAGACAGACAGAGAATATATATTATATTCTTTGCTACATGATATTGTTCCATATTTAATGCTTTAGGCAGTGTATTGCAAGAGAACGCGCTAGCGACAAACATTTCTCCGACTTGATGCGCTATTATCGTCACTGCTTATTCCTTATGTCACCTATCGTAATAAAATATATCCTATAATCTGAGCAGAGAACATATGTATGTTTAAAAAAAATAGCACGTAAATCGGAAAAGTGGTTCTCGAGTGATATGCTCACTAACGGACAGACAGACTGACGGACACACAGAGATACGTTGCATTTTATATATATTATAGATATTTTTTGCTACATGACTTTGTTCCATATTTAATGGTTTAGCATGTTTAAAAAAAAGCACGTAAATCGGATAAGTGGTCCTCCAGTAAGAAGCGTACTAACGGACAGATAAACAGGCGGACAGACAGAGATACGTTACATTTTATATATATTATAGATGTAATAAAATATATATCTATAACCTGGTTAGAGAACATTAGTATGAAATTTAAAAATCACGTAAATCGGATAAGTGGCTCTCGAGGGATAAGCTCACTAACGGACAGACAGACAGACAGAGAGATGTTGCATTTTATATATATTATAGACATAGATTAGTATTATTATTATATAACCTGGCCAAAGAATATATGTATGAATTTAAAAAAAAGACACGTAAATCTGATAAGTGGGTCTCGCGTGATAAACGCACTAATGGACAGACAGACAGACAGACAGACAGACAGAGAGACATTGCATTTTATATATATTATAGGTTATAGATTATAGATATTCTCTGCTACATAATATTGTTCCATATTTAATGGTTTAGGCTGTGTATCGCAAGGAAACGCGCTAGCGACAAACCTTTTTCCGACTTCATTCATTATTATCGTCCCTGCTTATTCCTTATGCTACCTATCGTAATAAAAAATAGCCTATAACCTGGCCAGAGAACATATGTATGTTTAAAAAAAAAAAGTACGTAAATCGGATAAGTGGTTCTCTAGTGATAAGCACACGGACAGACAGACAGAGAGACGATGCATTTTATATATATATATATATATATATATATATATATATATATATATATATATATAATATGTTTGGAAAGACTTTAAATAAATCACGACAGAGCCGTGGTTTTTCGTTAGTACCTGGATAAGGACTGAATTTGTGTTCTTTGTATTTGCTGAACCTCGCCCAACTGATGAGCCGTGATACGGCGAAACGCGTTTTGGGATGGTTTATTAAATCCAGAGAAAACTTTTGAAAACTTCTAAAGTGCAGATCGTTCGTTTCGCCTTTGGCTGCTTCACCAACGCCATCTATGCCTTCCAGTAAGAAGCTCTGCAATTAAGTGCCAGCCGTGGTTTAGCCGCTTTTGGAAAGACTTTAAGTAAGTCACCGACAGAGTGCAGTATAAGCATCTATTTCGTCATGGTTTTCCGTTAGTACCTGGTTAAGAACTGAAATTGTGTTCTTTGTATTTGCTGAACCTAGCCCAACTGATGAGCCGTGATACGGCAAAATGCGTCTAGCAAATACATATATACATTTATATATATATATATATATATATATATATATATATATATATATATATATATAAAGTTTGTAAGGGGAGTTTGTGTAGAAAAACCGAGGTGTTGAATTTTGATTTCAAAGACTACTCGTAACTCGCATTTTCTTACTCCTGAAGAAGTTATCAAACGATAACGAAATATTGGGTATGAAAGAAGAAAAGACCTTTATTTACAGTCCACACCGATTCCCGATAATCAAACACGCATCTATATATATATATATATATATATATATATATATATTTATATATATATATATATATATATATATATATATATATATATATGTATATTTGTGTGTGTGTGTATGTGTGAGTAATGGGTTATTAAATAGGCGTTATACAATAATTAAAACAAAACGGTATAAGGTATCAATAAATGTGATTTTTTTGTATTTTGAAAATTGCTTCATGACATTTTTACTTAAAAATAATTCCATATAAATTAGCGCCTCTGGATTTTTTTTTAAATATGCGATTCTGAAACATTTTTTTTTTATGATTTTTAGTGTTCCGTACGGAACACTTATAAGATCACTTCGGTGTCTGTCCGTCTGTCTGTCCGTCTGTCCGTCTGTCCGTCTGTCACACCCGATTTTCTCCGAAACTATTTGTCATAGAAAGTTGAAATTTGGTAGTAATATAGGAATTGATGGCCTCATCAGAGCCATGTAGTTTTGAAAGTTAAATTTTGACTTAAGGGGTTAGTTTTGGGGGGTGAAATCGGCAGTGAAAAAAAAATTTTTTTTACTAGGTAATCGAGTGTGGTGTCAAATGAAAGCTTGTGAAAACACGAGTAAAAAATATATATATAATGTAATACTTGCGCGCACTTTTCTTTGTATTATTTTTTAAAAAATCGCGAAAAATCGCTGTCCACCCGCCTTATCTCGGAAAGTACTTATCAAAAAAATTTTGAAAAAAAAAATTCTGGAATATTCTCCACGGGGTGTAGATTGAACGAAAATTATAACGAGTGCATTACCTGTAATAATTTATCTGGTATATATAAAAAAAAACAGAAATTTCAAGGTCATCAATTTTTAGTAAAGATTGGAAATAAACTTTGTTGAAAACTTATTTGGGGTGTGTTTTGTGAAGTCACTGATCATTTTGTATCACCGTAACATAAAATTTTGACTTAAGGGATTCGTTTTGAGGGGTGAAATCGGAAGTCAAAAAAAAATTTTTTTTACTAGGTCATCGAGTGTGGTGTCAAATGAAAGCTTGTGAAATCACGAGTAAAATATATATATATAATGTAATACTTGCGCACACTTTTCTTCGTATTACTTTTAAAAAATCGTGAAAAATCGCTGTCCCCTACCCTATCTCGAAAAGTACTGATCAAAAAATTTTGAAAAAAAAACCCTGGAATATTCTCTACGGGGTATAGATTGAACGAAAAATTATCATTACCTTTAATAATTTATCTGGTATAGAAAAAAAAAACAAAATTTCAAGGTCACCAGTTTTCAGTAAAGATTGGAAACAAACTTTGTTGAAAACTCATTTGGGGTGTGTTTTGTGAAGTCACTGATCATTTTATACCACCCTAACAAAATTTTTTATTTTAAAAAACAATCAACGTACGGAACACTACTTGTGCAAGTTCAACTTGCATTTGACCGGTTTTTATTCTATATAAATTAACACTTATTTCACCAATGACCCGAATAATGTTGGCTATAAAGTCTTTGTGTGTTTTTTAGTTTATTGGAGTAAACCAATAATTTAACACAACCCTAGAGCAAAAGGTCCAATATAGTCATATTGCATGATCTTAGTGGACAGTTCTCATAGGCATTTTTAAAATTACACAGCCACTGAACTGATCTTTTAATAAATTCTATCAGGCGATGCATGTAGCACCATCTTGTTAAAATCACATGCAAGTCAGATCAAATTCGTCTAATTCATGCCGGTTAAAATCAGTCATGTTTTTATATCGTTCTCCATTTACCGTAAACTGCAATGCCATTTTCGTTTTCAAAAAAGCACGGCCAGTTACACATGGAGATCATAAACTACACCAAACTGTTATTTTTTGTGGATGTGAAGCTGTTTTAAGAACAGCATGTGGGTTTTTATTGCTCTAAATGCGACAATTTTGCTTACTTACGAAGCCATTTATGAAATTTCATGAAATAATGGGTCTCGTTCAAGTTAAAAAAAAATATATAGTGCTTGTTTGATGACGTTTTATATACATATATATATATATATATATATATATATATATATATATATATATATATATATATATATATATATATATATATATATATATATATATATACATATGACACAACCGGTACACTTTCAAGAAACGTAAAATATGAAGCTTTGAAAATGCCAAAAAATTGGGCGATACGTCAGCCAAAAAAGAAAAAAAATAAGTAAATACATAGAGTTTGGTGATATGTTATCGACCGTGCGTCAATCTGATATATGTCTGATTATCGGGAATCGGTCTGGACTGCAAATAAAACTCTTTTCTTCTTTTAAAACTCAATATTTCGTTATCTTTTGATAACTTCTTTAGGAGTTAACTACAAAATTAATACACCTATATTAAAACACTATTGTCTTTCGTCAAGGCATTAAAAATATTGAAATATAAAACAAACAATTATGAAACAAACGGACAATCAATTAAAACACGAAACCAACACTCAACATCTCGATTTACTACAACAAACTGAGAGCAAACAGCCTCGGTACATATGCACTGCCGTGAATTCCAAACGAACGGAGAGAAACAGCAACAGAAAAACGTCTTTAATTTACTTTATACTAAGAGGTGGCAAATCTTTATTTGTTATTATTGCTGTAATTGTAAATGATTAATACCTATTAATTATGTTGCTATAGTTAATTGACTTTGGGTCCCTGTTGATATGATACATTTCCTTAAAAAGTCTCCCTTTATAGTTGCTGTCATGAACTAAGATTTTAACGTTGTTATAGTCAAAATTATGACCCGTTTTCAAATTCTGTTGCACTACAGCACACGAATTCTTTCCCAATCGGGAGTCACTCCTGTGCTGTGTGAGTCTCTGTTTCAACCACTGAGATGTCTGCCCAATATAACACGCTTCACATTGCAAACAAGACAATCTATAAACTACAGAGTTATTATATAAAATAGGTGTTCTATCCTTTATTTTTGAAAACAGATCCGAAGCTCGTATGCTGTTATATTTCGCAATTTTTATATTTGGAAAATCTCTGAATAAGGCGACAATTGAGTTTGTGATTGGCTTTATAAATTGTAGCTTCCTGTATATCCTATGCTGCGCAGGCGTCTCGTCGGTAGGGGCATCAACACTATCCGAATTATAAATTAATTTTCGTAAAATGTGTTTAGGGACAGGCATTGTTGACAAAAATGTTATACAGCTCGTCTAGGTTTCTTTTTCGAAACCTATCATCACTAACGCGTATGACCCGCTATTACGGTGTTAAATATTTGATTTTTTGGGTGATTAGAGAAATAATTGATGAATCTGCCTGACGCTGTGGGTTTTTTATACCTTTTTTTAATCCCTTGACAAAAGAGAATAGTGTTTTAATATAGGTGTATTAATTTTGTAGTTACTCCTGAAAAAGTTATCAAACGATAACGAAATATTGAGTTTTAAAGAAGAAAAGAGTTTTATTTACAGTTCAGACCGATTTCCGATAATCATACATATATATATATATATATATATATATTATATATATATATATATATATATATATATATATATATATATATATATATATATATATATATATATATATATATATATATATATACATATATATATATATATATATATATATATATATATATATATATATATATATATATATATATATATATATACATATATATATATACATATATACATATATATGTATGGTTCAGACCGATTTCCGATAATCATACATATATATATATATATATATATATATATATATATATATATATATATATATACATATATATATGTATATATATATAGTATATATATATATATATATATATATATATATATATATATATATATATATACATATATATATAAATATATATATATATATATATATATATATATATATATATATGTATATATGTATATATATATATATATATATATATATATATATATATATATATATATATATAGATTTGATTTCTTGAACCTTTATGTAAATAAATCTTTTTGATGTATCTTGGGTTTTGGTTCATCAAATGAAAATCTTGGAGTTCTTTTGAATTTTTTTTTTTTTATATTATTTTGACGTTTCGCCCCTAGTTTTGGGCATTTTCAAAAAAAAACAGTTTGCCATGTCTAGAAATAAAATTAAAAATACATCACAGTCTTGCTTTAAATTACAACAATAACACTAGTTTACAAACATAACACGTATAATTATATAAATAAAAGGAAAAACACTGTTTTAAAATTTTACATAACTTAGTTTAAATTTAATTTCTATTTACAAATTCCATATTTTTAAGTACCTCGAAAACAAGCGACCGTGATTAATGTATTTCAGTCGATGTTAGTGTTAAGACTGGCGAAAAATGTGTGTGTACGCTGGCGACGAACTATTTTTTAGTATGATACCATTTTTGATAGTTTTTTATATTAATTTTGAAATGTTTTTATTTGCTTTTTTTTATTTATGTAATTGTTTATTTTTACTATTATTATTAATTTTAAAGAAATTGGCACTAATTAGGTAAGATGTTATTGTATATTAAACTTAGGTCTTTGATGTCAGTTCTGTCGTTTACCGCGTTTTTTTCCCTCCTTATTTCTATCATTTCTTTAATTATCAGTGTATGATAACTATGGCCCTTATTTAGGATCTTGGTTTCTTTGTAATTAAAACTGTGATTTGTTTCGTTTTCGTGCTTGTTGAGTGCGGTTGTAGCGTTTTTTGTGTATTTGTGGCCGTTTAATCTATTTTTTAGCAGTTGGCTAGTCATACCTATGTACTTTTTTGGACAATTTTCGCATGGGATAGTATATACTACATTGGAGTCTTTTGTTATGGGTGTTCTGTCTTTCAGTTTAGTGAATAGGGAATTTAATTTGTTGTAGGATTTGTGGCAGATAGATATGTCGTATTTGTTTAATGTGTATTTTAATTTTTCGGATAGGTCTCTTATATATGGTAGTGATATGTATTTTTTTTTGTGTTTGGTTGTTTGAGTCCGATTTTGTGTTCTTATCTTTTGTATTGTTATATAGTCGGTATGTGCGTTTTTTTATTATTTGAATTATGATATTTATTTCGAAGCCGTTTGATGATAGAGTTTCTTTTACTTTTTTAAGGATAACCCGGTCTAAATTGTGGAGAGGACAATGTGATGGCACGATCGGTCAATCCCACTATTACACTTATTTTTTGAGATTTTGAGTGGTTTGAATGATAGTTCAGATGTCTACCTGACCACGTTGGTTTAGTGTACCACTTAGTTAGGATTTTGTTGTTCTATTTCCCGCGTATGAGAGTCATATCTATATATATATATAATCATATCTAGGTATATATATATATATATATATATATATATATATATATATATATATATATATATATATATATATATATATATAAGTTGTTTTATTGATATGCTTTTCTATCACAAATATTTATATGTATGTACATTACATAAATTTTAGATCGCAAATCCTTTTTTAATTTTCTAAAAAAAACGCAATTTGATATTTAATTTATCGCAGCCTAATTACAAATTTGAAATTTCCGTATAATTATAATTAACGTGTGCGCTCAAATATGAAATGTTAATATTAAGAGGCTTATCCAGAGATTATGTATTGTGTTCTAATTTATCAAATTTAGGCTTTATCGTTGTATCAAGTTCTACGTTACACCATCCCATCTCTTAATGCAATGACAAGGATAACTGATAAAAAAAAAGAATATTTTAAATTTAAGGGCATTGGATGGCAAGGGAATCTGGACGTCCTTAAGGCATTATTAAAGTGGACTGTAAAAAAATATATAACCAAATATATAACACATGGGCTGAAAAGTCCCGGGCCTAACAAAGAAAACACGGTTTTTTTGGTTCAAAATTAGCTTTATTCATCAACGTAATCTCCATCAAGAGCAACGCAATCATTCCAGCGCCGCTCTAACATTTCAATACCACTTTTGTAGAACAATTTATCTTTTGCCTCAAAATAGGCCTCAGTTTCAGCGATAACCTCTTCATTCGTGCGAAATTTCTTACCGGCGAGCATTTTTTTCAGGTCTGCGAACAGCCAGTAGTCGCTGGGAGCCAAATCTGGCGAATACGGTGGATGTGGGAGCAATTCGAAGTTCAATTCATGTAGTTTTGCCATTGTTTTGATTGACTTGTGACACGGTGCGTTGTCTTGATGAAACAAAATTTTTTTCTTTGCCATATGCGGTCGTTTCTTTGCAATTTCGGCCTTCAAACGCTCCAATAACGCTATATAATATTCACTGTTGATGGTATCTTTTCCTTTCTCAAGATAGTCGATGAATATTACACCACGCACATCCCAAAATACCGAGGCCATAACCTTTCCAGCCGATTGTTGTGCTTTCGGGCGCTTTGGACGAGTTTCACCAGTTGCTGTCCACTCAGATCATGATCGTTTTTGATTCCGGAGTGAAGTGATGGATCCATGTTTCATCCATTGTCACATATCGACGCAAAAATTTCGGTTTGTTACGTTTAAACATGGCCAAACACTGCTCAGAATCATCAACACGTTCTTGTTTTTGATCAACAGTGAGCAAACGCGGCACCCACTTTGAACAGAGCTTTCTCATAGTCAAATGCTCATGTAATATAAAGCCAACACGTTCTTTTGATATCTTTACGATGTCAGCTAACTCACGCAACTTCACTTTTCGATCATTCAAAACGATTTTATGAATTTTTTTGATGTTTTCTGGTGTTACCGCCTCATTTGGACGTCCACTGCGTTCTGCATCATCGGTGTCTCTACGACCACGTTTGAAGTCAGCAAACCAACGTTTTATTGTTGTTTCTGATGGAGCGGAGTCCCCATAATACTTTTCAAGCCATTGCTTCGCTTGAACGGTATTTTTTTCCCATCAAGAAGCAGTGTAAAATTAAAACACGAAATTGTTTTTGATCCATTGTTTTGAAAATAACAAAAATAGCGTCACTCTTAGCACAATAACTCACAAACTAATGAATAGAATATCATGAAATTTTAACAGCTGTCTTTTGAAGGTTAGTATTAACTGAAAAAAAGGTGACTGCAATAAAACTAGCGCCATCTATGTGTTAGGCCCGGGACTTTTCAGCCCATGTGTTATATATATATATATATATATATATATATATATATATATATTTGGTGAGCCAAAAAATCAACTCGAACGATTTGGTTTCATTTAACACCAATCCTTGAATTTAATTCTAAGAAAAGTGGTATTATGTTCGGTATCATTAGAATGCTGATTTTCTACTCTTTCCAATAATATCAAAAACATTTGGATTTCCAAAAAGTTTTACTGATTAAAACGGTTTTACGAAATAGAACCGTTTTTGCTCGCTCAGCAACGTACTCGTTGCGCGCTATTCATCCTTATAAAAACACATGTAGCTGCATTTTACTATCATTCCTTTATCGGAGCTTGAACCGTGAACATCTCTGCTATACCTGCTGACTAATTACTTCGTCGGAAAAATGGATACCACCTCGAAAAAAAACGGCATAAGTCATTACCCTATGTCAAGAAGGGGATAGCCAACGTGTAGTCTTCCACCTAGGCCAGTCAGCTGTCTTCAGAGTCTACAGACATTACCAAGAGGCTGGCGCCTTTACACGGAAACCAGGAACAGGAAGAAGAAGGTGTTCCTCGAAGCGAGAAGATCGCTTCATTGTCAACACAGCTCTAAGAAATCATCACTTGAGCTCCAACACGTTCGTGGCCGGGCTGTCAGTCATTGGACAGTCAAAAAAGCTAACGGACTCCAATTGACAGCAGCCCATCGACAAGCGCAACTTTGATTTGCCCGAGAATATGTCGACTGGACCTTAGAACAATGGCGCTCCGTTTTATTCTCCGACGAGTCCCGAATGTGCCTACATGACAATGATGGAAGAAGACTAGCCAATAGGAGGCCTGGGGAGGGCTATACGCGGTGCTACATTACTGAAACGGTCGCTTACAGAGGAGATCTCCCTGGATGCGAAAACCGTGGATTAACTGTTCACCGGAACATCGAGAAAATCCTGCAGGGACACGTCGCTTCTTACGCTGGGTTTGTTGGTGATAGCTTCATGCTAATGCACGACCATGCGACGTCACATGCTGCTGTATCGGTGCGTCAATACTTGGCGTGTGCTGAGTCATGACCTCAATCCAATCGAGCACATGTGGGATGAGCTCAAAAGAAGGATTCGAGCTAGAAATCCAGCCCATGCATCGCTTAAGGTTTTGGTGAAAAAAAGCTCACCTGCTCCATTAAAAAACCGGCTGGAAGCAGTAATAGGAGCTAGGGGGATAATACAAAATACTGATTTTGGTTTTTATTAATAAATTTAATGGTTAAACTTAAAATTTGTTTAATTTTTCCTTTCTCTTACTCCTATTTTCAATCCTTTTTCTCCTTGTTTCCCCTTTAAATCATTTTAATCAGTAAAACGCATGAGGTATGCTATGGAATTTGGTATCATTAGAAAGAGAATAAAATTGGCTTTCAAATGACACTAAAATCCATAAAAATATATGAACAGTAAATTCTAGGTTCCGTGTTAAATTAAGCCATATACGAGCATTTTGAGTCGATTTTTCTGCTCACCAGTATGTATATATATATATATATATATATATATATATATATATATTATATATATATATACATATATATATATATATATATATATATATATATATATATATATGGCATTGCTCTAAAAGTTTAGATCCCACCAATCGGTGAAGATTTTTCACCAAATAAAAAAAAACCCGGTCAAGTGCAAGTTGAACTTGCACAATTAGTGTTCCGTACGTTGATTGCATTTAAAATAAAAAAAATTGTTACGGTGGTATAAAATGATCAGTGACTTAGATATATTATTAAAGGTAATGCACTCGTGATACTTTTCGTTCAATCGTGGAGAATATTCCAGAATTTTTTCAAAACTTTTTGATCAGTACTTTTCGAAATAAGCTGGGGGGACAGCGATTCTTCGCGATTTTTTAAAAATAATACAAAGAAAAGTGTACGCAAGTATTACGTATATATATATATATATATATATATATATATATACATATATATATATATATATATATATATATATATATATATATATATATATATATATATATATATATATATATATATATATATATATATATATATATATATATATATATATATATACATATATATATTATATATATATATATATATATATATATATATATATATATATATATATATATATATATATATATATATATACAGTCGACACTGTTTATAGTGAAACTCTATAGAGTGAAAAACTCTTTATAGTGCAAATTTTTTTTCAAGACATAGAATATTTTTAATGAAATTTCATGTAAAAAGCCAAGTAAATCTGTAAAATAGTAACACTTATGTATAAATTTTATGCATTTATAGAGATCTTCGCCATTTCGGGTTTCCCCATTTTTATCTAACATTAGCACGAATTTCATTTTTATGACGCATTCTTTTGAAAAGGTTCTTAACGCGTTTTATAACGCCTAATGGTTGGCAGTAAATCAGGTAGATTTCTGTGAGAAACCCGGGGAATAACCCATTTTATAGAAACCCGGGGAAAAACCCATTTTATAGTCGAGGCCTAGTAATTCGCAAATTCAGGTTCAGTTTCTTTTTGTTTAAGAATCAAGTAAGATGTCCAAGCGAGTGTGTTTAAGTTTTAGCTGAGAAAATTAAAGTTTTGGAGGAAGTTGATAAAGGCTGCAAAAAAAAATTGATGTTGCTGCAAAATTTGGTGTTTCTCCAAGTTGCGTCTCTCTGATAATAAAAAGTCGCGACAGTATCATCAAGAAACCTAGTGTTCCAAGCAGTCGAAAACGAGTACGGGTGAGTACTTACGAGGATGTAAATGAAGCAGTTTTTACGATGGTTTCAAGTGGCCCGTATGCATCAAAACGTACCAATATCGGGAAATTTAATAAAGCAAAAGGCTCTACAATTTGCTAAAGAATTTAACTGCGTTAATTTTCAAGCTAGTGAAGGGTGGTTGAGTGCCTGGAAGACTCGCAATTCAATTGTTTTCAAGACGGTGTCTGGCGAGAGTGCAAGCGTTAGTCAGGAGGACTGTGACATTTGGACTGAAACTGTTTTAAAGAGTGCATTGAAAAAGTACGAGCCAAAAAAACGTTTTCAATTGTGATGAAACCGGTTTGTTTTTTAAATGTTTGCCAAATAAAACTTTTGCTTTTAAAAGTGATAAATGTTTTGGTGTTAAAACAAGTAAAGAAAGGGTGACACTTATGTTTGGAGCAAACATGGATGGCTCAAAAAAACTGAAATTACTGCTCATAGATAAAAGCAAAAATCCCCGTTGTTTAAAAGGTGTTAAATCTCTGGAGTTAGATTACGCCAATAATAAAAAGGCATGGATGACTTCTGAGATTTTCGAAAGATGGATCAAAGAAGTGGACACGAACATGAAAAGCCAAAAGCGAAAGATTGTGATGTTTATAGACAATTGTCCTGCACATCCAGAAACTGTAAGTGAAAAATTAAGGAATATTGAATTGATCTTTTTTTTCCACCAAACATGACCTCCAAATTGTAACCTCTGGACCAGGGTATTATAAAAAACATAAAACATCATTACCGAAACAGAATTGTTCACAAAATTGTTAATGCGATTGATAACAACCTTCCAGTCCAAAAATTGATTACTCTTAAAGAGTGTATACCCGAAGTCGCTAAAGTATGGAGTGAAAATGTTTCTCAGAAAACTATTAAAAACTGCTCTTCTAAAGCAGGTTTTACTGAAAAAATTGACGAATGGGAAGAAGAAGACGAAATGGATCTCGCTACCTTAAAAAGGCAATGGGGTATTCTACAAAAAAAAACTGCTACCGTCGACGCAGATTTTTTACTTGAAGATTTCTTAGAAATCGACAATGATGTTGGCACGACAGATCTCCCAACTGACCAAGACATAATTGACAATATAAAAAGTATAGAAGATTTATGAAGAAGAAATTGAAACAGGGGAATGTCCTGCTAAATTTAGTGAAAATGAAATAAGAAATGCATTTGACATTGTGCGAATTACTCTCAGGGGCCAGGAAAGTGTACCTGATCAAATCTTTATGCATTTGAATAAATCCGAGAATTTTGTTGAGCAACAATTATTTTTCAAAAGTAATGTTCAAAAGAAAATAACTGATTATTTTTCCTAGTACGTATGTACGTAGTATGTACATATGTATCAACAGATTTTGTATTATTCTTTTTATTTCGTATGTAGTATATACATACATAAAGTCCGTACGTTATATCTTTACACGTGCGTCATAGTTTTCAGGCAATATCCCAGACGACTATTATATTTTTTGTCTCTTTTTACCAATACCTACGATTTATTGGTGAAAAAGAGACAAATAATATAATAGTCGCCTGTTATATGGCCTGAAAACTATGACGCACGGGTAAAGATGTAACGTACGGACTTTATGTATGTATTTAGCCCTGTACATGCTATGTACTATTTAAACTTTCAAATGTTAATCAAATCTTTTCTAATAATTCAATTTTGCATTTTTTTTTGTTGCTTGTACCTTATAAAATACAAGTAAATGATTACCAATATAAAATACATACATAGCAATGTATACGGTTTTTTTCTTTATATAGTGAAAAACTTTCTATAGTGAAATTTCGGTCAACATTTTGGTCTTTCACTATATAGAGTGTCGACTGTACATATATATATATATATATATATATATATATATATATATATATATATATATATATATATATATATATATATATATCGACACCACACTTGATGACATAGTACTTTTTTTTTTTACTTTCGATTTCAGCCCCCAAAACTAACCCCTTAAGTCAAAATTTAACTTTCGAAAACTACACGGCTCTGATGAGACCATTAATTCCTGTATTATTACCAAATTTCAATTTTCTATGACAAATAGTGTCGGAGAGAAAATCGGGTGTGACAGACAGACACCGAAGTTATCTTATAAGTGTTCCGTACGGAACACTAAAAAAACTAATACAGTGGAACTCTAAAAATTTACACCCAATTTAAATTAATTTATACATTGCATAATTATTTGCTTAATGTAAATAATTATGCAATGTATAAAATATAAAATAATATTTATTGTATAATGGGTCTTTTTCAGGCTCCTTTGAGCCAAAGGATCGTAAAATTATGTTATACTTCCATGATTTTTAATATTAACACTGCAGAGCTGCAGCTGCATGTCTGCAAGGAATGTACTGGGTAAATCCCTTTACAGATTTTTTTAATAACTATTCTTCCCTATTTATAGACTTTCATGTGATAGTGTAAGATATAATATATTGTAAACCCTAAATTTGACAAATTTAAGCACACTTTTTAAAATATCACACACATCAATTCACTTAAATCGGCTTTTTATTGGCAAGCCTCAGATTAATTTAATTACAAGGAAAGTATTTTTAGTAAATATTCAAAATAAGCAGCCGATTGAAAATATTCTAATGTTATGATTATTAAAATAAATAAAATTATTCAACCTGCACGTCAATATATCAATAAAAATAAAATAAAATAAAAATATCAGAAAAAATTAAGTAATACCAATAACCTATATATGAAACATTCAAAATACTATGGGCTTGTCACCAGTAATAATTGATTTGCGGAGGTCTGGATTGTTTCTAGAGGCATATATGCTTTTTCTGGAAAGTTGCCCTCGCAATAACTTTTAATCTTATTCAAATCGTGTGGGACAAATTTTGCGCAAAACTCGGTTTTGCTTGGATCTTCTTTCGCAATCGTTTGAGTTATTTTCCTGTTAATTTTGACGGTGCTTTGCAATAATCTATCACGAATTTACAAACTCTCGGAACCGTTTCTGATGTTCAGAAAAGCAGCTTTTCTTTAAACTGTTGTTCTATTTTTTTATGCTGCAGGGAAATCTCTAAAGGAGAGACGCGTGTGCAGAAAAAGCGATTCACGTTGGTCTTAAATTGAGGCAAATTGTACTCAGTGGGAAAAACAGTTGGAAAATCGCTCCAAAGGAACGTAGTTCTCCATATAAAAGACTACATAAAAAGGGTTGTACGAGGAGTAACAACCTAAACTTCATACGAATGTATATATAAGCACGACGGCTATTCCTAGCTGGCACCGCTCTAGAAGGAATTAAGCAGGCTATTTGTATCGACAACTTTTCATGAAAATACGCCAACCATTCTTCGATGTTTCAAGGAACCAATATAAATATAACTATATATCTATATCTATATCTATATCTATCTATATATATATATATATATATATATATATATATATATATATATATATATATATATATATATTTATATATATATATATATATATATATATTATATATATATATATATATATATAACATATATATATATATATATATTACAGTGAAGTCTGCTTATAACGAACCCGTTTACAGCGAATTTCCGGTTTGAAACGAACTATTTTATAATGCACGAAAAAACTTCCATAAGACCAATGCAAATTTTTATCGGTTATAACGAACTTCCGGATAAAGCGAACCAAATTTGGATGTTTTATGTCCGTTTATAACGAACTTGCCACTCCCTGTGCTCGATGTGGCGCGACTCGATATCTAGGGAATTCACGGAAACTCGCTGGGAACCCCTATTCTACTTGTTTCCGCCACGCCGCTAGTTCGAGCAGTATTATTTTCAATTCACTTGTTGTATTATGCGGTTCCAATGCATATTTGATCAAAGTAGTAAGTGAATGTTTAAGTTTTTATTTTAAAATTAGAACACAAAAACGTAAAGCATTTTCTTCAAAAGACAAACACGATATTATAAGGAAAATAGAAAATGGAGTTAAACAAAGTAATGAGAGAGAGGAGAGAGAGGGAGAGGGAGAGGGAGAGGGAGAGGGAGAGGGGAGGGAGAGGGAGAGGGAGAGGGAGAGGGAGAGGGAGGGAGAGGGAGAGGGGAGAGGGAGAGGGAGAGGGAGAGGAGAGAGGGAGAGGGAGATCTTCCGGGAGAGAGAGAGAGAGAGAGAGAGGAGATATTCTTGGCCGACTAGCTTCTTGTGGTAAGCGGTCATGGAAATAGGGTTAAAAAGTTTTTTTTAAACACCGTCTTAGCTACGCCAAGCTTTCGAAAATACTTTATTTTCTTCTTCACGGCTACAAATATAATAGAAAATTAGTTTCTAAGGTTTACAAAAAAAAAAAAAAAAAAAAAAAACCACAACTTTACCAGAAGATAAAAAGACGCTAACCTTAGCAACAGAAATGTAAAAATGTAAACAAAATTTCAAGAAAAATCATCTAAAAATCACTCTGTTGCTCGTAGCCTACCTAACAAAATAGAGTAAACTATATTTATATTTTAAAAAAAAAATTCTGTCGTAAGTTTCTTATTTTTCTTCATAGATACGAACAATAATGTTAATTTTCATTGAAAAAAATTGTCCCAATAAACACCACCTTGCACTAAATAATTTCTGATATTTATAATTTAGGCTTTTCTTCTTTTGTAAACCCTAGAAACTAATTTTCTACTGTATTAGAAGAAAATATAGTATTTTCGAAAGATTAGCTTGGCTAAAAAGGTATTTAAATTTTCAGCCCCATTTCCATGACAGCTTACCCCAAGAATTTCAAGTTTGCTATATATATATATATATATATATATATATATATATATATATATATATATATATATATATATATATATATATATATAGATACACTAATAAACACGTGAAACTCATAAAATATAAAAAAAAAAAGACTAATTGTCTTAACTATACTACTATAGGCGGCGCTGTCAAAAGCTAACTTAAACAATAGACAATCTCTTTTACAGGTCCATAAAACACCTGCCCCCACAAATTTGCGATAATGAGGTTTTTTTTGAAAAAATATTTTTAAGGTTTTATCAGTCTCTTTTTACTACTTGTAGTGTTAAGAAGCTTCCGCGCGTGTTTTTATTTGTGAACTGGACATTCTTATATTTGAGAAATGCCTAAGAAAAGTGAGCTTGGTAACGAAAAACGAATTAAAATTCAAACCCTACATGAACAAGGTAAGTCCCAAGTAGAAAATGGCCAAGTTAGTGCCATTAAAAGGTTTGTGGAGACTGGCTCCCATGCCAAGAAAATAAGAACGGGCAGAAAACGTAAGACTAATGAGCGACAGGACAGAAAACTCATCCGCGAGTCTATTAAAAATCGAAAAAAAAAAAACATCATCTGAGCTCCCGAACGGCAAGGAGAAGACAGACAGAAGCTAGATTAAGAGGGTGCAAAGCTAGAAAGGAGTCTTGGCTTTCAGAGACCAATACGAAGAAATGCTTAGAGTGGGCTCTGAAGCACCAACATTTTAGCGAAGAGGATTGGTCTAATACTGTATGGTCCGACGGATCCAACTTTGAGGTAAGTTTTTATATGATTTATTTTAACAAATAACTACATACAATTACTTTTGATTTAATCCGTTTTAGTCAAAATAATAACTAATTTTTTAATTGAGTATTTTTTCTATTCTTACAGCTGAGCTGTTCGGAATGTCAGGTGTGACATTCGTGAGGTGGCGTGTCGACAAGGAATACCATTCAGATTGCGTGGTACCTACTGTAAAACACGGAGGAGGCAGCATTATGATCTGGGGCTGCATGGCTGCGAAATGTTCGTTTGTGAGGGCTGCATGAACAGCCAAAAGTACATAAAATGTACTAGAAACTGTACTGATGCCTTCGCTAACGCCCATTTTTGGTGATACTAATTTAGCCCACATCAAATTCCAGCAAGATAATGCACCTTGTCAAAAATCAGCGGCTACGATGCGCTGGTTTAGACACAATAACATTTTCTTGCGCAGTCACGTCTCCAACCCTATGGAGCATCTTTGTGGTTATTCTGAAGCGCAAGATACTGACGGGAGCATAGCATAACATCAAAAGCAGCGCTAAAAAGCGCTTTGATGGATGAGTGGGATGCCATAAGTACTACTCAATGTACTAGGCTTGTACGCAGCATGCCCCAAAGAATTGCTTCTGTAATTAAAGCTAAGGGCGGACACACCAAGTATTAATTTATTTCATAATTTTACCTCAATATACGATTTTACAAAACATACAAATTTAATTTTTTACCCTAAAACACAAGAAATGAAGTAAATTGTAGGGTGCCTAATACTTTTGGCCAAGGCTGTATATGTATATATATATATATATATATATATATATATTATATATATATATATATATATATATATATATATGTATATATAAATTTTTAGTAACATTTCACGACCGCTTACACCAAGAATTTCAAGTTTGCTCTATTTTTATATATATATATATATATATATATATATATATATATATATATATATATATATATATATATATATATATATATATATATATATATATATATATATATTATATATATATATATATATATATATATATATATATATATATATATATTTATATATATATATATATATATATTATATCTATATATATATATATATATATATATATGTATATATATTTATATATATATATATATATATATATATATATATATATATATATAGAGAGAGAGAGAGAGAGAGAGAGAGAGGGAGCAAACTTGAAATTCTTGGTGTAAGCAGTCATGGAAATGGGACTAAAAATTTAAATACTTTTTTAGCTACGCTAAGCTTTCGAAAATACTATATATACTATATATATATATATATATATATATATATATATATATATATATATATATATATATATATATATGCTCCCCAAAAAAAAACTAATTAATAATAAATTTGTATTCAATAATCAAGCTTTTTGTTTAAAAAATCCATTAAATTTAATAAAGTGACTATCAAATTTTATCTTCAGCGGAATTTAATTATTACAAAATTTAGCTTTCTTCTTGTTAAATTTGTTAAATTAACAGGAAATGGAAGCTTTTACGACTTTAATCAGTTGAAAAATAGTCATCTTTAAGATTGGATCATGTTAGCAGGGATTGACGACAATGGCACGAGGCAACTTTGGGAATATTTAGTTTTCGCAATTAAAACACTGAATGTTAGGCTATATACAGGGTGCTTAATATATTAAAATAGTTTAATATATTAAATGTGTGCTTCCTAGGCGAAGTAAAGAAACATTAACTACTCTATTTTTATTAATTTGGACGAATCTGAAATCTTTATTTGTTCCTTAAAGTAATATAACCTTTGCAAGAAAGACTTCTTATAACAACTAGATTTTCAAGTTGAAAACACAAAAATGTTAAAATATTAGCGGTTAATATTACATTAAATGCGAGATATTTTTGTTTAAATCATAAAGGTAATAACCATAAGTAAATTAAATTTAATTTGCTTTTATATATTAATTATAGTTTTTGTATAGTATAATAAGGTTTATATCACACCAACAAATAACGTACGGTAAAAACTGATGTGTGCTCACAACTCTATTTAACTATTCTCCATTCCGACAGATGGCAACAAAAGTACAATTTTTAAAATGTGTGGAGTATATGTGTAAGTATTTTCATCTGTTTTAGAAATTTAAGCTTCCTAAGGCCTAAATAGTTATTTTTATCATTTGGTAAACTCAAAAATAGCCAGTGAACATTGAAATAACACCTTTTCAAAAAAAAACATATGATTTTTAGGAAGTACCAACCTTCAAACGATAGGTATCAAAATTTCACGACATTTCGACGATTAGTTTACAAGATATAGTGGTTTTACTAACGCTACTTTTGATATTTTCAAAACGATGGAAAAATCGAATTTCGTGTGTTGATTAAACACTGTTTTTTTTGATGGGAAAAAATATCGTTCAAACAAGGCAATGGCTTGATAGGTGTTACGTTGATTCTGCACCTGAAAAATCACTCATCATTTACTGATATGCTGAATTTAAACGCGGTCGTACAAACACAAACGATGCTGAACGCTCTGGTCGCCCAAATAAGGTGGTTCAACCGGAAAACGTTAAAAAAATCCACAAAATTGTTTTGAATGATCGTAAAGTGAAATTGCGTGAGATGGCTAAAAATATTAAAAGAACGTGTTGGTCATATTTAATAATAGTTTTCAAGCAGAAATCGCAAAGAAACGGCCCCAAACGATCAAGAAAAAAGTGCTCTTTCATCAAGACAATGCACCGTGTCACAAGTCAATAGTTACGATGGCAAAAAATTTGTATGAATTGAAGTTCGAATTGCTTCCGCATCCTCCAGAATTTGGCTCCCAGCGACTACTATCTACTCGCTGACCTTCAAAAAAATGCTCGCGAGAAAGAGATTTGTATCCAACGAAAAAGTTTATCTCCGAAACTGAGGCCTGTTTTGAGGGCGAAGACAAATCTTCTTTCTACAAGAAAGGTATAGAGAAATTTTAAAAAAGCATTGGACTGACTGTATTTGCTCTCGAAGGAGATTATGTTGATGAATAAAGTCGAATTTTTGCATAAAAAAAAAAAATGTCTTTTGAAGTAGCTAGACTAAAAACTTTTCAGCTATTTACATCTTACGTATTTCGTGTGGAAGACGTTTTTTTTTTTAAGTTAAACAAAATTAGTAACTATTGATCGTTGTACAATGATACCATATTGATCAGAATCCCGAACGAATAGTATAAACGTCGAGGTACTATTTTTTTTGTTCAGGAGGAAGGTTGATATAGGAAACTATCGACCAATCAGTCTTTTATAAACTTTTTAACTTTTTTCCGGATTATAACAAATTCGCTTTTCAAACAAATTTGATTTTTGTCAACCAGCAGAACAGTTTTCGTAGCTGATTCATTTACTGACAATTTTACAGACCCTAATTGTCAGTAAGGACAACCAACTATAACCCCAATTCCTGTTTGCCTGTCATTTGTAGACTTTCGTAAGGCAATTCAATTCATATATAAACAATGGTTTAGACAAATCTAGAGGTATAGCAATATCATAAAAAAACATTTAAAGAAACTAGAAATACCAATAAGACAACACATTAAATATAGAAGTTCGTCAAGGAAATCTTATATCCCCGAAGTATTTCCCTGGAAGGAAGTATTTAGAAAATTGGAATGGCAGGGGAAGGCTTAAAAAATCGACGGATCATACCTTAATCATCTACGGTTCGTAGATGATATTGTTCTTATTATAAGGGGACCCATGGGACTGACAGAAATAACTAAATACGTGCAACAAACTTATATATGTAGAGGGAGAAGGGTAGTCTTGACCAACTAGTTAAACAGCAGCATTGTGTTCTTGGGGATAAGCGGTCCTGTGGGATAAAGAACTAAAAAGGTTTTGGACAACCTTTTTAGCTACGCCAAGCTTTTCGAAAAATATTTCATTTTCTTCATCAGGGCTCACAATTACAGTAGACTATTAGTATTTTTGAGATTAAAAGTAAAGAACAACCCTATTTTATATGTAACATTAAAGTACTTACTGCTAAGTGGTGTGTTCAAAAAATTGTGGGTTTGTGGGGGCACTTATTTGCACTTATTCATCAGAAAAAAAAAAAAAAAAAAACAGAAAAAAAAAAAAAAAAAAAAAAAAAAACAAAAGAAACACAAGAAAACTCGACACATATTCATCTCTGGGGAAATAAAATAAAATTTTACTTCATTTTTGTTGGAAGAGTACAGAGAATTTGTGATCGCAAAATGTTTTTAATTTTTAAAGGATTTTTTTGTTATGTTTATCTTGTCCCCATTTTTGCTAAGGGCAGTTAGTTAAGTTGTGTTAATTTATATTTGAAAATAGAATGACGTTTGACATTTTGTTTGTTTCGTTTTAAAATGAAAAAGTTAGTAAAAATTAGTGGGATTATTATGCCAGTCAGATATATTGTAAGAGTTTTTCACTGTGACTGACTGCCTATTTGTAATAAATTGGAGAAAATTAGACTCAGATCCTCAATGTCAGATTTTTATTGATCGAGTTTAGTTGAAGGTGGATTTCCACCATCTCCCTAAAGATTCTCCTGCCGAGATATTTCTCTCTTTACATAGGATTTTGGTTTTCAGCAAAATTAAATTCATGCATGTGAAATTGTCTACTATGTTGGGAGAAGCGCACAAGAGTTTTTCTTTAATCCTGCATTCACTTTTTTGTAGGGAAGTGATTCTATCCTTTAGGACTCTATACTTGTTTGTGGTCCTATATAGATTTTTTTTTTTTTTTCGCAGTACTGAGAGCAAGGGATGCTGTAAAATACATCTGAAAAACTTTTGTGACTTCATCTTTGTAAAAATATTGTTTGATAGGTTTTTTGTGTTTTTAAAAGCAATTTTTAAATTAGGTAATTAGTTGAACAGTTTTAAATAAATAAGTTGTTTTTTTGTAGGAGATTTTTTTTATGTTTGGAAATGTTATTTTTCATTTTCCCACACATAAAAGAAAAAATCTCCACACAGACAACATATCTGAATATATCTCTTTGAGATAATTAATCCCACTAATTTTCACTAACTTTTTCAACTTTAAAAAACGATCAAACATAAAGTCAACGTCATTCTGTTTTACAAATAATAAATTAACCACAACTTTAACTAAACTTGCCCTTAGCAAAATGACATGATATAGCATAACCAAAAAATCCATTATTTACCCTTTAAAAAAAATAAATTAAAAATCATTTTGACGAACCACGAATTCTCTGTACTCTTCCAACAAAAATGAAAGTTTTTTTCTGTTCGTTTTTTTTTTTTTTTTTTTTTTTTTTTGTTTTTTTTTTTTTTTGTTTTGTTATTTTTTTTTTTTTTTGTTTTTTTGTTTTTTTTTTTTTTTTTTTTTAAAATTTTATTTTATTTCCAGAGATGGATATTGTCGAGTTTTCTTGTGTTTTTTTTTCTGTTTTCCTCAGGATTGTTAAGTGCAATAAACAAGTTGTGCCCCACAAACGCACCAATTTTTGAACACAACACCACGTAGCAGTATGTTACTTACATAATGTACTGTTATGTTACATTTATATAAATTAGGGGTTGTTCTTTATTTTAATTCTCCAAAAATAACTGAATATCCTACAGTAATTGTAGCCCTGATTAAAGAAAATGTATATATTTTCCGAAAGCTTGGCGTAGCTAAAATGGTGTTCCAAAAAACCTTTTTTAGTTAGTTTTTTTCAAAAGACCGCCCCCCCCCCCCCCCCACCAGCCCCACTGGGCCCACCGGCTTACCCTTAGAACACTATACGGCTTTATATATATATATATATATATCATATATATATATATATATATCTATATAATATATATATACATTTATAATATATATATATATATATATATTTATATCTATATATATATATATATATAATATGTATATATATATTATATAATATATATATATATATATATAGTAGATATAGTATATAATTATATATATATTAATAATGTATATAGATATATATATAAATATATATATATATATATATATATATATATATACATTATTTATATAATATATATCCATATATATATATATATATATAGATATATAATATATATATGCGAGGCCCATCAGTTCTGGTCAAGTAATCAATAAAGGGGTCCAAAACGCAAAGACGATACCTCCTGGTGCCCATACTCCAGGAATAAATGGGGAAAACTCAAAAACCATATACTATTGCGTTGTGAAGAACTTAAATTGTTTATAAAACAAAAGAGCACAATTTTTTCGAGGTCTAAAATGCAGGGATAATACTCCTGGTGGATACCCCAAAAAAAGGAACAAAATTCCCCCATAACAGTGCTGTATCTAGGCGGGGACCTAGTGCAAATTTCAAATTGATTTATTTTAATTCACTTAATTTTGTGAACTTTCCCTTGGTTTAGAAGTTTGTATTCGATCCGTCGAATCCTTCTGACTGCGCCCAGTGAAGTTTCTGATGGTACTTGGGATGGTATGGGGGGGGGGGATGCTTACATCCCTTTTTTCGAAGAAGAAATGGTGCCCTTTACCAACGGCAAGCCTTTGGTCTGACCGGAAAATGCAAAGAAAGCTGTTGCCTACTAAACAATCTTGCCTACCAGACAAATTGAAGTGGTGAAAAATTCTAACACCATAAATCGTAACACTTTTGTTCGTGTTCCGGAACAGATGCAAAAAGAAATTGTCGACGAAACCACGGTGGCCCACAATTCAACCGAAAGGGGGACGTGGCGGAATTTTTTTTTAGAAAACACCTTTTCTCAACCTCGTCCCAACAATTCTAGGCAGAGTCCCTTTTGGTTCAGGCGCCCCTAAGGCGGGTAGTCAAAAATGTCACCCAAACCACACCATAACCACCACTCACACGACCAGATAATTCTATTTGTAGCGACAAACCAGTTCGAGGGGGGCAAGGGGAAAAAGGAAAACGAACTTGTTGGCTGAGCTTTTGCGTCACATTTCGTACTGTCGATTTCCTAAGGAAAAAACAACCACATACTATTCACATAGTTGGCAGTCTGGGAATGCCCCGATTATTGTCTTCAAACCAAGCGTATTTTCATTAAAACACGTATTTTCATTGAAGCTTAGACTCCAAAAAAAGCTTCTGTTGCTGGACGGAATACCCCTAGCCATATCCTCCAAAACCTAGTGCCCGAGGGGAACTAATCACCAGTTTTCTTGTAAGAACTTTTTAAAACCTATCCTACAGAAAAGGGAATATTTTTTCCTTTTCTACTGGAAATGTGCCACGTCCAGCCAATACCTAAAAAAGGCAAGGAAAACCTTGCCAAATAACTACCGACCACAACTGTCGCACTGTCTTTCAATAATACCGAAAGTCATGGAAAAGGCTATCAATCAGCATCTTCTAAAATATCTTTAAGGATTCAGTAATATTAGTAGCGATCACCAATATGGCTTTCGTAAACATAGATTCAAACAAGGAGGGATAAAAGTTCAGCAAAATACTCCAGTACTATCAACCAAAAAAGTTATAAATAAATGCTTTGAGGAGGATTGAATGTCAAAAAAAAACCCCAACTCACCACCACGAACCCCGCCCCCCCCCCGGCCCCCCCCCCGCCCCCACCCCCCCCCCCCCCCCTCTTACCCCCACAGCCCCGCCCAGCTCCCCTCGCCCCCCCCCTCCCCACCCCGGCCCCTGACCGCCCCGACTCGCCCCTCCCGCACTCGCCCCCCCGCACCCCCGCCCCCCCCCCCCCCCGTGCCCCCCGCCCCCGCCCGCCCCCCCCCCCCACCCCCGCCTCGTCCCCCGCCCCCCCCTCCGCGTCCCCGCACCCCCCCCCACCGTCGCCCCACTGGCCCCTACCCCCCCCCCCGCCTCGCCCCCCCCCCCCCTCCCCCCCGCCACGCGGTCCCCCCCACCCCACCTCACCCCCCCCCCCCCCCCCTGTGACTGGTCTGAAAAACGTGTGACTCACATCCCCCCCACACCCCCCCCCCCCCCTCCCCCCCCCCCCCCCCTCGCCCAACAGGAGATCTTCTGACACCATCAATTGAACCCAAGCCATTGATCCACACTTTGGAGAAGGAATTTCTGAAGCGGTTGTTCTTGACAGTTAAAATATTAATCCGTCCGTAGTTTGGGCACGATGGGACTGTTAGCTATGCTACGCATTTTATTGGTATGGGGCGTTCGCCTTTTACATTAGCGGGTCTGCTGGAAAAAGACCGGGAAATCCAATGTACAGCTTTTACATGAATTGACAGTACACATTATCTCTTTCATGTCACTTTGGAACGCTCGGGGACATCGAACTACTCAGTATGAATATCCCGCCAGACAGCAAGAAAGTCATTCAAATCTTAAACAAAGAACCTGGAAGATGTATTCCTATCTTGGCGGGTGACAATAACCAAGTGGAGAATTTAAATCGCTAACAAACAAACCCAGCGGCAGTTTTTTCTAAAAAAGTTAACGCTGCTGAACCCGCCATAAGTTTATTTCGGGGCACTCCATTCCTTCATTAACATCGTTCCTCATTTTTGTTAGGGTCTTAATTTGGAAGGCACAATATGTTCTGGCATGAAACATGTTGCAGGCAGGGAGAGCTTCTTTCTCAAAAGTTGTGGAATAGTATTTTCGGAGCCAGAAAGCTATACACCTCCACAACAAACTGTTAATTTCTTTACAAAACTTCAAATTCAATCCATATGGGAATAACTGCCTCCCATGTTTGGGGGCTCCGGCGCCTCCTCAAACATACACTGCATTTTGTTTGGGAGTTTATTCAGGGAGAAGAGCTGGTTTTTCGTTCTCTAATTGGAGGACCCGAAACTGACCGGCGGCTTTGATTATCGCTTTGAAACATCGAAGAACGAGTTGGCGACTTGAACCTATTCTACAAGTATTTTGTTGGGAAAAATGTTCGGAAGGATGTAGCCCGCTTAATTCTCTCCTGAGCCTCGAGCAGTAGCGGTTGCATGCTGGGTAGAAAATGTAACACCGTCGCGCTAATACCTTCACATCCGTTATGAAGTTCAGTCTTGTTACTGCCGCGTACAACGCTTTTCAAGCAGTCTTTTTATATGGAGAACATTCATCCCTTTGGAATAATTTGCCCAGGACTGTGTTTCCCACCGAGTTCGTTTTGTTCAAGAAGAACGTGAGTCGCTTTTTCTGCACACAACCACAAAACGCAACACCCCCCCCCCCATTTTTTTGTCGCTCCTATATGCCGCTTTATGAGACTTCCCTGCAGCACGTTTGCTAGACCCATCAAAAAAAAACAAGTAAAAAATAAAAAAAAAATAATGTGTCTATTTAGAAAAATTAAAATAGCTCTTTGACATTTAAAATTTAAGAAGTATTTAAAAAGTGGACTGAGTAATAATTGCAGTCAATGTCCTGGAAAACAGGGTTAAGCGGTCCCCAATTTTTTTTTTCACGACGACAAGGTTTACATTTAAGGCTATAACAGGAGGGGGTAAGGGAAAGTGGAATTATGGGGTGGGTGTCTTTTTATTGACATGCTAAACTGTCCTAGTTTGAGGCATCTTTTTCCGTACCTGTGAGAAGTTGATTTTGTCCCACGCTTGAGCGCAATTTTGTAAGGGTGCTAATTTTTGCTTTATTTTTCGCCCCATGTAGACTGCGTCATTTTGTGAACATTTTTACAATACTGGACCCCCCGCCCCAAGCTTGAGCACAATTTTCTTGCAGCCCCGCTTTAATTTCTGATAATGAAATTGAGTGTGAAACCTGATTTTAAAAGAAATAAAGAAATTAAAGAAATACTAGCTCAGTTTTACTTGGTGCGAGAGATATGGGTAAGAGATAATTTTGTACGTACTTTTGGAATTTAATTTCTATTTCTAAAGAAACCTCGTTTTGTACGACTTTTTTTTGGGCACCACTCATTTTAAAAAATAGAAAGGATTTAACTTCAAGCTAAGAAAAATGAGCAAAAAAACTGAAGTGTTTTATGGATATTACTAAAAAGAAAATTAGGTCTAGCAACAACTGATCCCTGAAAAGAAAAATAAATTTCAGTGAGACACATGGCTTTTAATCAACAAAAACAAAAGAAGAATTTATTCATGTTTTGACAATGAAAATAAAAAGTTTCTAACCTTTACAGTTTTACCAGAAAATTATAGCCTAAATTAGTAGTTTGGTTAGCAATTGATAAGCTTTAAAACTTTTTTACATCCCCACGATAGGGCGAGACAATCGTGTTTAACACTTCACTTTTTTTGTCCGTTATTCCATTGCTGTTAATGCACTGCTCCTTAAATAATGTCTAATGGAGGGAGTTTTTGTTGACTTACTGTTTTTCAGTTCCTGCTGTGAGGGACTTCGCCCGATTCACACTCTTTTCTTAACAACGTTGAAAGCTCACTACATGCTTTTATTGTCGAAAATGGGTACTTTCTTATACTTTGCAGGCTTCTGATAGAAAATTAGTCCAACCTTCGGATTAGATGGAAAATGAGGCCTAGCGATGCTCGTTGCAGGTAAGACCGGGGTCACTGCCTGTTCCTGCGGGCTCGATCGAAAAATAAAGCAACGGTCTGCGGCTCTGTATGGAAATAAGCCTTCGTGGTTAGTTCTCGAGAACGAGCGTAAAATAAACCTGTGCAAATTCTGCGGTATACGTGAGTATGGTAGACGCCGGAACCAAAATAGCGAGATAAAATTTTTACCATCGGGCTTCCTCTTTACTTTAGCGATATGTATATCGGTCCAGAACGCGCACAACACACTATATCGCTGGATCACCCCGCACGTCTCCTACCCTCCCACCCGCGTCCTGTGTATCCTTTTGCCTACCAACGCGCACCCCCCCCCACCACCCCCATGCCCCGAGACCCCCCCCCACCAACCACACCTCTCCCCCGTCCCTTTGCCCGTTACCATACTGTGATGCCTACCCCCCCCCCCCTACACCAGTTACCCACCACCTTCCACGCCCTTCCCCCCTGAAATTTTGTTTAATATTACCGGTCGATATTTTAAATAAAAAGTAAATACAATTTGAAGCTGAAGTGGAAATCAGTAACTAATTGCGATGGTCTTAAAATCCAGGAAAAAATGAATGTTTTTACATTTACCCCCTTCCAAAAAGAAAAATAGACTACATCTAGTCTATTAAACTAAGGCTATCTTGATGAAAAGGTACAAAGTGGTACACTTATCACTTAAATACTAAGGTCAGAAACTTAAAACAAAAAATTACAAAACTTCGGTCTTACTACTAGACTTAATTCTAATTAAGCACTAATAGTTAAGTACAATGCTAAAAACCACAAATGGAAAATCTTTGCATGATACACAAGAATCTTATAACTAGACTTAACTTAATTAAGCACTAAGGCTTAAGTACATCAAAAAGCAAATAAAAATCCTTGCATGAACATAAGATAAATACCTTCGGTTTTTCGACTGTAAAGTAACAATCGCGGTCTTCTTATATAAATGAATCAGCTATGTTATTGTTTTACCAAAACAAAAAAAATATAACTTTGTCCCTAGACTCCTTGTCTAAACCATCAAACAAAAAATGAACTGAACTTAAAGTGTTCTATGAACACTCCCCCTTAAAATAGTTTAAGGATTTGTCTGAAAATTTTCTATTTCAGCAAAAGAAATTTAGAAAAAATTCTTAAATAAAGAAAAATAATAAAAAAATGATTCTAGTGCAAACACTTACACTAAAAGAAAAAGTCTTGTCAGACCATTTATGCACGAGAGGCCAACATAAAAATTTATAGGATGTATAGTGGATATTTGCTTACTCCAGGACCAAACGCTCGGTAATAAAATCGCTGATTCATTAGCCCCTCTTGTAATTAATGCTTCTAGCTCATCGCTAAGAGAACATTGGGCCAAATCTAGTATCACTACGTCGTCTGCACTCAGAACTCCGTATAAGCGTCGCGCGCTCTATTAGTTGTCGGCAACTAGTTTGTCGTATCGTCCTAAGACATCTAGACATGCTAAATCTCGCTTAGGGATAAAACCGCTACATCGCGCCAATGTCGACGTACCTGAGACATCCAGGACATGCCAAAATCGCCAGAGTAATACTCGTCAGCTTATCGCCAAGAAAAACAGCTTTGGTATATCGCCAGACAAAAACTCGGTCCTCGCAAGAAACAACTCTGGTATATCGCACAGAGAAAAAATGCCTCAGTCCTCGCCAAAATATAAAAAACTCCTCGTATTGCGCCAACCTCGGCTCCCCGCCAAGAAAACACTCTGTAAAATAGTCCTCGACTACACATAAGTCCTGCGTTCTAAAAGAACAATCTCGCCATTAACATAGTGAGCAGCTATAAAAGCTAACTTTATCACTAATAGCGCAGTGAAATAGCTACAAAAGCTAGAATTCACTCTAAACACAGTGAATTAGCTATAAAAGCTAAATTCACCAAACTGAATGATCCTGCTTCAAAAGCAATGTTCACTAAGAACAGAATGAATTAGTTCCGCGCGAACAACATAACATTCAAGGATTTAACATTCCCAACATTAACTATATGAGACAGCAAGTCTCGAAATAGGGACCTCCCTAAAGTTCATAATCCTATATAGGGAGTCCATAAGCAAAAACGACTCAAAATCTCGCCATTTTTGAGCACATGCCCTCAGGCAACCAACATACACTCCGAAATGTTTTACAGAAATATGTACAGAATTATATACAGAAAATATATACAGGAGTTTTCAAATAATCCCTAACACTCGGGTTGATGATTACTCCATACTGAGCTTGGTGAAAGCTCTTAGCATAAGCATAAGCATCATATATCTTCGGCACATCGCACCAAAGTGACAATATATGCCTAGAAACATGAGCCAGAAAAAAAAACGCCTCTTCCGTCATTTCTTTCAGGGGTGGCTACGATCATGAGATATAAAACTTAACCAGCATTGCGCCCTTTCTCCAAGTTGCATGTAAGAACCCTCGTGTAATGGTCTCGCCCTCAGAACAACAACGATAAAACATTCAATCATCCATCCCACATAACAGGTTGACAGCAAACACTTCACCTAACGATCTATACGTTGAATGGTGGAGACAATAATAAATACAGAATTGGTTGACCCTTGGTGTCCATCCAACAAAAGGGAGTAGATTTAGCATCCAACTAAACTAAATGAAACGTGGTGTCCTACCACACCACCATAAGTCAAAAAAAAATTTAATCAATTAGGGTGTTCCGAAATACACACTTACTGTTTGCCAACAGCCGTGTTCACCACTAATAGGCTTAATTGGAGCTGAGGTCGGACTAACAGTAGCTAGGCTCTCCTTTGGTTCAAATTAGAAATGAAAAACCATTGGTGGTAACAAAAACCCCTTATGAAAGGTCCACCTAAGGTCCAATCAAACGTTCACTCCCCCCATAGACTACCCTGTTTCCAATCAGTTTCTGTTCCTCAGGAAGACTAACTCCCTGCCAAACGTCCCGTCCGTAACGTGCATCTGTTAGCACCCGGTGCATCACAGCATGTAAAAACAGATAACTCAGGGGGATACAACCTAAAAGGTTTACAAGGTTGACTTAACCTATGCTTTTCTAACGAAATTTCAAAAAAACGAAAATGAGCTTATAAAAGGCTACTATGAAATTAAAAATTCATCTCATAAGTTTTCTGGTGGCGAGATCAGACGATCTAACAAAACTTTTGAAGATCGACAAAGAGCTGTTCACAGCTTAATCAGAAAACAAGAAGAAGAAAACATCGTTGACAGCTAAAATATTCCGATCATGGTGTTAATGCGTAATTCTGTATACAGCAATTTAGACAATACCACCTCTAAGTGCTAGAAGAAACTGCTACAGGTAGTTCATCGGCATAACCGTTTTGGCTGTCAGGCCCAAACTGTCTAGATTACCTCCGTTGAAAAAATCTAAAAAAATTCGGTTAGGAATCTTCCTTCACTGCGCTAGCCTCTCTTGACAAGGTTCTCATCTCGGTATCATGAATTTTGATCATTTCTTTGTGAAAACGACTGTCTTACATCTGCTCTCACCTCTGCGTAAAATGATCAGCCTTTAGTTCTCTCTGCGAGGTTTTCAATTTACTATCAATCTGATAGTAAACCGAAAAAAAACTCAACATACGCCTATGAGTCTATGCAAAAAATGAATATTTTTAAAAAAATTTGTGACTCAAAGGTAAACGTTTTTAAAACGGCTCTGAAAAAAAAAAATAGAAAATACCTTAGTTTGTCAATTCAGAATAAGAAGATCTAAAAATCAAAATAATCCAAGTCTTAGACTTACAGGATAAACCAAAATCAATTTACTCTTAATTGCACCCAAAAATATACCACTATAGGTAATGAAATAATACACCCTCTCGGGGTAGGCAAACTTTGAAAGTTGAATCTTATTTATTTTGACTTCTACATACATTACAACACGAGCTTCATCCTGCGCTTGTCCTCGAACTCAAGATCACCTATTGGATTGTCCTCTAATCAAAATTTCGCTTCCAAGTGTCTAAGAATTCCTGGATATTATTTGGGGTCATAAGCAAATCAAATCCCGCGACCACCGACATACCATGCTCTTTTGATATATCCTGAGTGTGACTCTTTCGCAGAGCTCGCAACAGCCTGAGTCTCGATGCTAATCATCAACTACAAGTATCAACCTAGGTTTTGGGATATGTGCACCAAGCTACCCAATTAACCTTAGCATTTAAACAATAAAAGTAACGCGCTGATCCTCAGCTCGTAACTTTTATAACAGTCAAAAAAAAAACGTAGGGTCGTCACCTCTAACATAGCAACATCATAAAAAAAATCTAAGTATAGCAATTATGATATTGTAAATATAAATTATTTCTTCTTCTGACAAACTTTCATTAGGGTTAGGTTACATTTGAATGGTTTTTAAGTCTTTAATATGCCATCGTCCTACTTTAGTCCCCATCTAAATTAACTATTACCATAACCTATAGTATCTGAAATCTTTTTCTCTAATCACGCAATGTGCACATACTTAGGGTACCAAACTTAGATGTGAATTTATCAGCTTTCTTCTGCAACTGGAAAGAAATTTTTATTTTTTCGCCTAATCGGTGATCACCTATATTAATAGGCCAAAAGCCCTTTTCCAGAAGGTGGGATGAAACTTACTGTTCCGGTTCTTCATAATGACTTTTTGGTATTCCTTACTACGCTCAGTACCAGGGATAAATATCTTTTAAAACTTTTAAAATTTCGGAGTAGCACGCGCCCCTGGTAGAACCAGATTTAATGGCGCTGTCGAGCATTGACTTCCATCAAGTTTGAGAATGGTGTAGGATGTCGAATCCCATGAGAGTCTGGTTGATGAGGTCTTGCCGTTATACTAAGAGCGTATTTGTAGTGTAAACCCCGGTTACTTCGGGGTTTGGATTCTTTTGAAAAATGCTATTTATTACCGATGGATCACGTGGAACCAACGCATATTACTCTTTCAACGAAAGTATTAGGTGTAAGTTGGGAAAGAGGGATTGTAAATGTTATCGTAGGTTTAAAATAAATATAGGTTTCACTTTAGCTTCTTAAGACACACAGAAGATAAACTGAGTTACCGTTATCGCATTATCGAAAAGCGCTTGAAAAACTCCGGTGGTTTTAGAAAAAGATCCTTTGTGTGCTAGATTAATTTGAAAATTATGTCATTCGAAGTTGAGTTAGAGCTTTTCAAAAAAGGAAATAACACGGTTTGTTGTCTTGTGTAAACCGGCATAGTAAAACACGACGATTTGCCCATTTATTTTCCCTTTTTTGAACGTGGGAATGGGCCTACTAGATCAGGCTGCTATGACTTGAAAAGGGTAATTGAGACCGTTTTCGCTCTGGTTCCCATCACAGTACCGCTCGAGGTAGTGTCCATTGGTTGGAGCTCTGCGATGGAGCTTTCTGCGCTCCACATACTTCACAAGTCCTCACAAACTTTACGATGTCAAAACGCATTTTTGGCCAAATTAAATTAAAGATGTATGTTGTCTCAGCCTAATCGGCGCCAACGCGCTAGTTTTGCCACTGAGGGTTTTTGAATGGAATTTAAGCAACAATTAAACTATAATGATCTGGTTATGACCGTGAAAGGAACACTCCTTCTATGTACGGTCGAAACTTTTCGATGTTAAAGAGTACTGCTAAACATTCTTTTTCAACAACCGAATCTGTTACGTTCAGCCTTTTTGACGAAAGTTCTACTGGGCATATCGCTTTCACTCTTATTTCCTCACCATTGATTTTCTGTGTTAGGACGCCCTCGACTAATTAGAACACGGTGATTAGAAAGGCATCACTGAAAAGATATTAAAAGGTGCTAGTTGGGAAATATAGTTCTGGTTTGGGATAAAATTGGAGCTGAGAATACACCAATGTAGTTCTTTAATCTTAGTAGTTTAAAAGAGATTCTTCGCTTCGCGGGCTTGCCTTAGTGTCCGAATCTATCGATTTGTCATCTGTTGTTTTTTTCGTCCTTTCAAAAGATTCATTAATAGTGCGACAACAAGGTAGAAAAATTCTCGTAATAAAACGTCTATACCCCATGCTACACCATTCCTACGAAGTTCGCTTAATCTTCTCGTAGTATTAGTAGGTCTATCGCATAATTAACCATGCTTGCTACTTTATACGGATCGGTTACGCAAAGGAATTTGAGCCCTATCACAATATAGGCCTAAAAAAACTTTAGAGAAGTTTTGAAAAAATCACATTTTGCTCAAATTTATCTCAGTCCCCCCCCCCTTAGTCCGGCCTCTTTCAATTTATCTTTTACTTCCTTAAGTAAGCGAATATGCGATTCGAAAGTCTTCCGATGTTACTACAAAATATCAGCTTCAAGATAGAGGTTAAAATAGGTGGCTCATAGATTTCGGACAAATATGGCGTCCACTAAACGTTGCTCTGAGTTTTGAGCAGCGTTTCTTAGGACCAAACGGCATATAGTGAAACTAACTGAATAGACCTCGGCCTTACTACTGCAAAAGCGGTTCTTTTTCTTTGAAGAGGAATTTTGTCTAAAGGAATTTGCCTTGAAAGCCTTTCTAAGGTCTATCGAAGATACATAAACTTAGCATTCCTGAGTGATGTCATAAAATTCTGTGTCGATGCTCGGTAAGGGATATAGCTTATCACAAATTTTGCTGACCTCGTTGAGCTTTCCTACCGGTCAAAGCATAGACGATATCACTCCTGCGAGTTTCAACATTTACGGATCTAACTTACTTTACAAAATTCTGTCGATGTTCGGTAATTGAGATAGTGATTTCATATTTGTTGTGACTCTCGTGTGAGCTTGATTCCGTCAAAGCCATTGTACGATTTCAATCCGAGATTTCAACATTTCCTAGTCTACTCCTTATTCTAATACTTTTGGACATGTTCGGGAGACATGGCGATGGGCCTTGTTCTTTACAGGATTTGGCATCAGCCGTTATCTATGTACATGGTGAGTTTTATTCGTTCGGAGCCTAACCTATCTTTACTACGGTATTTCATTGAATAGAGCTTATTACGTTTTCTGCGTTTAAGCGTTTTCCGTCCGTCGATATCCGAGAGATCATCTTAGTGGTACATAGACGAGCTCGAGAAAAGGTTTTCTAAAGAGACTTTCTGTAATAAACAGTCATTTAAAACTTGTTTGTGATATTTTACTTCTATGGGGACTGTGGATACCCACGAATTATTTTTAAAATATTTACTAAAATTCCGAATATTTTGATGCAAAAATCACATCTATAAAAACCAAAGTATGTGGATAGAGAAGGTACTACTAGAAGCAGAGATTACTAAAACAATGACCATTGCAGACTTAGCGGCAACTCAACTCACCGTACCTAAAACTTTTAGACGGCTGCCATCTGCAGTGGTATAAACACTTCTAGTTTTTGACGTGGCATATTTTTATACTTAAACGAACTTTAAAATTTTAAATACCGCATTCTGACCTATAACGGATCGGCATTTGCTACCAGAGTCAATTAAAAAGCCGGAGTCAAATGGAGCCACCTAATAGATCTATCTATTTATATGCGGTCATTGGTATCTGAATATTTGATGCACGAATAAAGGTGAGACATGTGACCCATGAATTTCGGAGAAAGCAGGAGTTTTAATTTGAGAAGTGTGAATTTTTATTTTAGACTTTTATAAAAAAAGTATCAGAAACTTTTTGTAACTATCTAGCTCCCACTGGCCTCATCTGATCTAGTGGAATATTTTCTTTACTTAAGATCCTCGTTAGAATCTTTCTTTTATCCGCGACACGTGACGTTCTGAGAAAGTACGGACGGATTTTCAGTTTCATAGTCTAACTCATTATTCCAGTAGGTGATTGACTTTTAAAATTTAAAGGCTTCCATGATAAATGTATAAAATTTAAAGAATCTGTTTAAAAAATTCCTTCGTAAAAATATTATTTCTCCCCTTGCTCCCAATAGTCAAAATAAAAATAATATATTTAAGGCACTTAAATATGTGTAAACTTCTTTATTTACCATACCATTTAAAAAAATCTTCAACAAATTTCAAAAAAAAATTTCTAAGTATCGGCCTTGTATTAATATTCTTTTACCTAAATATGTTAAGAATTTTCAACAAAAAAATCTCCAGATATCGTTTTCGTATTGAGCAAAGTATTTTTTAAATATTCACAGCACAAAATCATAGTGAGTTAAAAAAAACGTACTATTTTTGTGTTCTTCGGGTTAACCGCAAAAATAAACATCTTGTACACTGCCAAAAAATTAAAGTAAACACGCTCAGAATCTGCTCATTGAACTTATCTGAAGCTGTGACTCTTTACTTAGAAAATAAAAAGTAGGGAATCTTTTTCTTAGCTTTTTTTGTTCTAACACCCCCCAATTTTCAAATATTTCGATATAGATAAATTGATACATACATAATAACTTCATAACAAAATTTCATGCTATTTGGTCCCACGTACTGCCTATAGGTTAGTTTTCGTGTTAAGATAATACCTTTTGATATATTTAAAATTATATTCTGCAAAGTTTGAGCTCTTTCCCTGCGTCTCGCCTATACGAAAGCTAGTTTCACTGAACCCCCTTTTTTTAAAAATTTATAAAATACCAAATAGCCCCCGGTTTGCAGGGCGTATATTTATGTGGCGACTTTTTATGACATGCTAAAGGTAGTTTAGATTGCTATCGCCCAGTTGTTACTATTGGCTATTCTCGCTGATTGACGTTCCGGGTTCGGTGATGTGTAGAGTGGGGTGTAGGTGTGAAGTTGTTTGCAGTGTTGTGTGTAGAGAGTCGGCGATCAATTGTTTTTGTGTAAGGGATGATATGTGGTTGGTGGGATTGTGAAAGTTGGGCCACTCTAGCGCGGCGCGCGATGTGTTTTTCCGCCTTGGTGGTGGGTGCGGTTCGTTCGCCCATTTCAGCCTTCAGAGATAGAGATCGTGTTTGCTAACTGTTGTCCACGCATATCTTGATCCTGCGCAATTTATCTATACTCACCCCCCCCCTATGGTACTTGTGTGCCCGATCTTCGCTCTCGTGAGATTAGATGCTATCGAAGTGGAATTTAGTTGAAGATAACCTGATTGTACGTGTGTTTAAAAGAAACTAAGAGAAAATTAAAAGAACACACACTAGACTCAGTTTTCCTTGGTCGATGACCCATAATTGGGTAAAGATAGATAATTGTTTAGTTCTGTCTGTTTGGGAATTTAGTTTCTATTTTTAAAATAAGCTCTTAGCTGTACGAATAAATTTTGGGCCCACCATTCCATTTTTAAAATAGTAAAGGATCTAACTTCAGCATTAAATTAAAAGTGTGAAAAATTGGCTGATGGTGTTAATGGTGTGTTATCAAAAATAGAAATTAGTCTAGCGTTCATTACTGATCCTTGAAATGATAAACTATTAAGATATTCAGTGATGACACTAGCTTGTATATACAACAGTAAAACGAAAGTATTTATTCATGTTTTTTTTAAATGATACTTAAAAGTTCTATGAACCATTACAGTTATTTACCAAAAACATTCTACGAGGCCTCCAAAATAGTAGTGTGTTATTCCTTTAAACTTTTAAACTTTTACTAACCCCCAGAAGGCGAGACATCGTGATTTTACAACTTCACTTTTTTGTTTGTTTTACCATTGCGGCTTAGCTTGTTAGGCATCGTAGTGCGCGTATCTCAGAATAAGTATATTGGAGGGAGTTTTGTTGATGGTGTGGATTACTGTTTTTCAGGTCCTGCTGTGAGTAGGACTTCAGCCCGATTTCACACTTTTTCGTTAACACTTAGAGAAAGGCTCAGCAGTACGCTTTTATCTGGTTCGAAAGCTGGTAACTTTGTTTACTTTTACTTCTGCGGTCAGCTGATTTGAAAATTCCGCCTACTTCGGCTAGATGGAAATATAGCATCTCGGCTAGCACGGTACTGCCTTATGGTCTGCGGCTCGGATCGAAAAAAAAAGCTCTTTGCTGGTAGGTTTCGTCAGGCCCTTTATAGTATATCGTAGCTGATTTTTGCGAGTAAGTATCCGGTCGCTCCAATCATACACTCCGGGTCAAATATTTTCAGCCAGAATATCGCCGCACTGGTGCCAGTTAGGGATTCTGATTACGAGCATACCGCACCACGACAGTAGCTATACTGAATGTCCTGAACTTTTTGTTTACTATACTGCGCTCGCATGTATTTAAATAAAAATAAGAATACATTGTCTGAAGTGAAAAATTGTAGTACAACATTAGAATGGTCCTTATAAACTTCATCAGAGAACAAATGAATGTTACAATCTTCTTATTCATTTTTTTTTCCAAATAATTCCTTTAGAAGTATAGGAATAAAAATCCATTAAAAAAACAATAGATTTTTTGAAATATTGTAACTCTTAAACCTATCTTTTCAATCGAGATAAGAAATTATAAAAATGTAGTACGTAAAAGGAACGTGTTCATGGCCAAGTTCATAAATACACAATCAGATTTATTGCTTCTATCGAAGTATAAATTATTGATGCATAACCTAATTTCGCCAATACGTAGAATCCCTACTCACGCGTTACAACCGCCTCATACTATTTTTCGGACAAATAAATTTTCGTGCCACGATAAATCCTTGTTTAATTGAAAATTGATTTATGGCTAAAATTGTTGACCCGAAATTTAATTCTATCTGAAGTCAAATCACATTTCGTTTAAGCCTTGGGTCAAATTCTTAGCACCCAATGTTTATTTAGTAGCTGCTAATTTATTAGAGAGTTATCGTTAAAGATTTCTGATAATTTTTAAAATGCAAAAATCTCAGCACTAACTGATTTTATCGGTACAAAATTGAAATATTAGTAATAAAATTAGTTTTTAAGAATTGTGTAAGGGTGTTTTTTAAAGTTATCCAAATAACCCTAAAGAAAAACTGACGTTCATAACTACCGCCTATTTTAATTACACTCGGTGGAAAAAAGCTAAGTAACCTAAAATATGCGGATGATACTGCCATACTTGCAAGGTCAATACAAGCCCTAGAATCAATTATGGAGCGCCTTGAAATCATTAGCAAATTGATAAGACAAGTCTACAAAAAAAAATATGTTGTTTTGGTGCAGCTCTGTTTTTATCTATAGTTGATAAGGAAAAAGTAATATCTCCTGCCACTCCTTCATCGGCAAAATTTATTTTTAGCCCCTCCTGCTTAGTTCACTACCTAACCTGTACACGTAAATCTCTGAAATTTGGGAGTCGCCCTGATTTGTAAATGTAAATAAACAAAAAAATCATCACGACGACTTATTACTTCTGTTTGACAGATATAGTGGGCATCAATAAAACTATTCGTCATAATGGAAATATCCCAATTTTTTTTCAGCTAGAAGGACCAATTCCCCATTCAGAACACTTTCCAGTACTTGTTTTTATCAGCTACCACAATTTCAGGAGGGAAGTGAGTATTGGATGTAGAAACATCAGAATCCTAATTTCTATTTTTCAGCTAAACACATCTGATGATACATCTCATCAGCCGACTTAAGAAGATAGGATTTAAAAGAATAAAAGAATTGCCTATACACTCTGATGTGAAAAAATCCATTCTTTATGAACATGCGCAGAGGAAGGTAGAGAATATAAATCTTATTGCAGATAGTTTATTCTTCCTGAGTGAAAATTTATGGGTATAATTGTATTAGATCTGATTGTGAGCGGCTGTTTACCGTTCACCCACTGTGTTTAGATATGCGAAACGTCTTTTTGGTGACGACGCTGATCAGGAGACAAAAGAGGTATGTTAGGGGCGTCGGTATGTGACAGAGGCGTAGTTGAAAACGAAGACTGGTTCCTTTTACATAATTGAGAAATGAAACATATGACTTCTCTAGTACCCGATATTTTTGTGATGTCGACAGCTATGCTACTGGTAATTGTATATGGAAAACGCAATTGATAATGAATTTCAAAGTTGATTGATTCAGTCACTGTTTACAGAAAGAAAATAAGAACTATGTCTGAACATAAAACTTAGGGGGCGATGGAATTATGTGATTGGAATTGAAGGATGGTGTGATTAGTGGAGTGTTATTTATTAGGTACATACATTAAGGACTAGCCTAGTATAGCAGGAAATATCCATTGTTTTATTTGTTAATTTTGGGGCAATCTGAGAACAAATTGCAAGACACTGGTAGGATTCAAAAAACCTCGTGCTTAAATGGTAATTGGGTCGCTGAGTGAAGAGGAAATAGTGGAAATGATTAAATAGATAGGTCCTTTGGCTCTTCCTGTGCGGGTGAGAAAAAATCATTCTTAACACACGCCTTATCGCACGGATAAAATAAGAGGCTATATAAGATAAGCCCAGTATGGTCTAGAGATGCTACTGGTACAAAAATGGTCCATAGGTTGTTTTTGAACTCGGATTTTTACTATACGTTATGTTACAAAAAATGGTTCTTCTCTGGATGATTGTTATAACATATGTTCTGAAGTAAACTAAATAGACTGAAGCATTTTTTGATGGGCTCGTCCGAAATACGTTATGCGATTCTAATTAAAGACTTCAACTAGATTTGTTACAGACATCTTAGTGACGTGAAGTTTGAAACTATGACTTTGCGCGATGGAAAATCTACAGGTTTAGCTGAATGAAATGTGATTCAATTCACTTGTAAAAATTTAGGGCACTCAAGATATGAGTGTATAAAACAGTCTAATTTCTAGCCTTAAAGTCAGGTCACGTTATTAGATCATTTTGCAAGCATAACGCTGAGGGAGATTGGGATGAGAGCGAGAAAGTAACAAGGAGAATTCACTCACGAATATAAAAACAATGGACAAAACTAGGAATATCGAACGTGCCAAATGAGGACATTTCATAAAGTGGATGGAGCAGACGTATTTGTCATGTGAAGGACTTAATGCAAAATACGAAGAATAGGATTACGGGCAAAGTTAGAACCAATTTCGCTCTAAAAAAATCACTTATTAAAAAACAATTTCTTCATGTGGAATATATATTAAGTTTAAAAGCCGAATATTTTTGTAAAAATGCATTAACTAGAGCTGATTATCTTGAAAAAAAAAAAACAGTAACATTTTTGACATCATCTTATCAGAATAGGACATACTTGTAAAATCAGGTCTATCAAATCCTAGGCACCAAAATGTGTGTTAGGCCAGTGCGTAATTAATAGAGCAAAACCAAAGTAATGATTAATAGGTCGTAATGGAGATCTGTCACACATAAAATGAAAGTAGCGTGGGTGTGTTTCACTGTTTGGTAGAGGCCAATTTCAACTGATTTGGGATCCCTCATAAACTGACAAGTGGTGTTAGCTGTAAAGCGGAAGTAAATAAGAACGTTAGCTATTTACTCTGAGAACTTCAGATTGAAATCTATCTGCACAGATAACTCTCCACTTAAGGTCTGGAGAAAAGATGCCAGCTCTCACAAAAAACACAACAAGTTAGGAGATTGGATATCCAGTTTTAAAGATTTTCCATGTTCAAGACTATTCTAAACAAAATTACGCATCCGAGTGAAACGATGGTCATATAAACAAAGTCTGACAAAAGACGTCATCGAAGCGCTGGGCGAGAATGTGGGCTATACCGAAATGAATCCTCAGAGTAGTCATATACGAAAACCATTCTCTAATCCAGTTCTGTTTCTTGAAAGAGCTTAGCATAAAATAGACTATATAGACAGTAACCTAGAAAAGTATTTTGGATTGTAATTCATTATGAGGAATAATGGGATGGCCACTGGAAAAGCCTCGTATGTAACGCGAAGGTATAATGTGGAAGTGTGGAGAAAGAACAAGGAGACGGGTCTCACACAGAGCCATAGTGATGGTCCGTAGAACGGCAAGCTGAAAAGATTCATCTTCTTTGGTAAGTGGGGTCATGCACGTATTAGAGTCACGATCCGATTCTTCGAGCAGGAAACTGAAAATGGTCCAGCCTGAGAGAATAACTGTTGAGGCAGCAACTGCATAGTGTCACGATATTACTCTTTACTGGGGTGCATAAGGAGTGAATGAGGGAATTTCATTATGTTTTCGCAAGTTATTTTCATGCCACCCTTCGGTTTCAGTTAAAAATCATTTGGGTTCTCAAAAGAACTATACAATGCAACTGCGAATTATTCTTATTAACCTCTCTGTAGTAAATTATCTTGTGAGTATGCGGATGATCAAAGATCGGAAATAAAAAAAAGATATATTTTTACAAATGGCAATCTGCCGTTGAACGTGTGAACACTATTTCGGCGTCAGAGAGATGCAACTTTGGCGCTTTTTAGTTTGGCGTTTCCGGTATGGAAGGCCACACTTATAAAGACACATTTGCTAATTTTTTCATAGTTAAGTAATCGACGTTTCGAGGTGTCGTGTTCTGTCAAAGTCCTGATCTGTCTGTGCCTGGTTCTGTATACTGTGCTAGTTACTTGACTGGCTGCTGTCCTTGATCCGTGTCCTGTCTTGGCCTGGGCTGTCTGTATGTCACGCTTAGTTCAAGTCACATGTCTAGTCGGGACGAAACGAGTAAGCACTATCCGGATTTTCTTTCCCGTCCCGCAAACGTGTATTTGCCATAGAAAGGTGGAATTTTGTGTAGTAAAATATTAGAGTAGATAATGAATGGTCCGATCATCAGAGCCATGTTAGTTCTTTGAGATATAACTTAAAAATGTTTCGGACTCTAAGGGGGTTAGTTCTGGTGGGATGAAGTCTGGAAGTGAACAAAATAAATATTTTTATACTAGGTAGGGTCAATCGAAGGTTGTGGTTGATACAAATGAAAACGAAACGCTCGCGTGAAAAACACGGAGTAAAAAAGTTAGCTAATAATATAATATTATATTTACTTAGCGGGGGGACAGTGGGGTCAGCACTTTTTGCTTTTTGTAGCATTAAACGCCTTTTATCTAATAACAGTGTCGCGACGAAAATAAATATCGCTGATCCGCGTGGTGGCCGTTCTATTCTCGAAAAAAAGGTACTGATTCATGAAAGAAGAAAATGGTTTCGCGAAGATAAATTAATTCTGAGAATATTCTCTCACACGGGAGTTTGTAAGATTGCCCTTAAGCGAAATGTATTTATCAACGATAGTGCAGTTCTAACCGTTTTAATAGTCGCTATATATACAAGTCAGGGTATATAAACCCGCAAAACAACAACAAAATTTCAAATGCGTGCTCGCATTTCAGAATAATTCAAGAGTAAAATTGACAGTTAGGAAACGACACTTCTTCATTTCTTTAGTCAGCGTATCGAGACATATAACTAGAATCATATTGAATATTGGGTTGTTATGTTATTGATGATCTGGTCAGCATGAGATCATTTATTGGTGTTATTAGATACGCGAAGACGTACAAACTATAATAGTTTTATTGACTTAAGGGGGGTTCGTTATTTTGAGTGGGCTTGAAAAGATTACGCTGGAATTGTAGAATAAAAAAATTTTTTTTACTAGGGTCCCTTGTACTCGAAGATTGTTATGATGGTCTGAGTCTAAATTGTAAAGAGCTTGTGAATGAAAAATTCACGCTGCGCTCTCTCTCTCTATATATTATTAGTAATATTTATATATATATATATATATAATATATGATATATATGATCTTATATAGTATATATAACTTGGTAAGATTACTGTCTTGGCGCGGAGCATTTTTCTTCTTCTCCTTCGTAATTACTTTTAAAAAAATCGAGCTAAGTCTTGTCCACTACCTTAATCCTCGAAAATAGGTATCTGAGGGTCCATAAGGAATATTTTGTAAAAAATTTCTGGATAATGACATTCTCCAGCGGTGGGTATAGACTTTGAACACGAAAAACGTTATCGCACGAGTTCATATTACTCTATTATAATAATTTTATTCCCTGGTGGCCCCTTATATATAGAAAAAAAAAACGAAATCTAATTTACTCAAGGTCACTCAGTTTTTTACTAGGATAAAGATTGGAATAATACAATAATCTTTTGTTGAAAAACTCATTTGCCGGTTCTTAGAGTTGCGTTTGTGAAGCGATTTCATTCGATTGATCATTTATATAGAAACTTCAGCCATGCTCAATTTTACTATAGACCAATAATATTTTTGCATATTTAAAAAACTAATCACATCGTACGGAATGACTAATTTGTTGCAAGTTGGCAACTTGCAAAAACCTTGAACGACGCTTTTTTATTTTTTAATTTTGGATATCAAGCCGCTTACAGCCAAGAATTGACTATATTTTTAAGGAAGTTGGATTTGTGTGTAAATTAACGTCTTTGCCAAGGGTCTCTGTTCTGATTCTACAGTGCTGACAGTTAGGCTTAATTTATTCACTTTTTCAAAATTTTACTATACTTGAACCAGAAAATTATATTTCAGCTGATTTTTGAATCGCGCGCACTCAATTTAAGCTATAATCTGCAAATACGCCTCCTGATAGAAATAAGATTTTATGTTTTCGCATAAAGAAAAAAACTGAATCCTAGAGAATACTCTTCATCAAGGTGTTATACGAAACAATAAATAAAAATATGGAATTTTTATTTCTTTCATCTCGCGGGATCATTACTTCTTACCTCCTCTAGAAACGACGTTGGTGGAAGAAGGATCTCTGTTAAAAGTGTGAAACAAACAGTAAGGATTTAACGGTTTTCAAACTATAGTCTAATAATCCCTACTCAAGCCACACTCATTAAGAGTTTATAAAATGAGAAAAGGAGATGGCAGAATAGGTTTCTACATTTAGAAATGGAAGACCATTGTATCAGACAAGAGTATACCGGTTTTATATTACCGATCGAACACATAGATTGTTCAAACATGATGAAAAAAAGCGACTTCTAATTTGATTCTGTAGGGGATTGCCGTATTGTAGAGTATTTTTTGAAAAACAGTAGACTGACAGAAAAAAAAAACCTGTATTACAAATACGATGTTTTTGACAACTTGGTTTTTCACAAATAATTGCGCATGGTTGGGATAGTGTATCTGGAAACTTTTGCTATGCGTTTGCGAACCATTTCTCATAAAAGATTTTCGTTGTCCTTCCGCTATCGTGCAAGTTGGTACCGTCAATTACAACGTTGGTGTGGAGTTGGTTTTGAAAGGATTCTCACAAGTATTCTTTAAACAGAGTAGAGATGGATAGTAAGTTCTCCCTGTGGCAAGGACGAATTGTATATTTTTGAGGCCCATGTACGAAAGGACAGTCAAAAAAAGTCGTTATGTTTGAGATTAATAAAGGGCCAGGTGTTACTACGTAGCAATGAGTAATAGATAAATTCGTATGTTTTTTCCCCCTATCATCTCCTTCAAGAATAAGTGCAATTTGTTAGAAGATGCCCGTGTAGGATACTGGCATGGATGTGTCATGACGAAAAATGATTCTCGACAGATTATTCGAGTTGTTTTTCCTGATTTCGTCGATGATTTCACTGGGTACAATCTAATTCGCGCTGTATACCATTTCAGACATTAACTCATTCTTCGATCTTTCTAAAAACCATGGGTTTGCCAACTTAGTCCAAATATAAGACCGAATGAACAACAAGCAGATTCATTTTCTTGGAAGGGTTCCCTTTACACGTAAAGTCGAGAACCGACTCTTTTATTGGATCACCGGTTTCATCTTAGGAAAGAACCCAAGCACAGTTATACTTGTTGTTGACTTTAGTGTGTCTGGTGTTCGTACGAAAATATCCCAGTTGTTCCGATCTCCTTGTTTAACAGATGTCTATATAAGCAAACAACCCGAGATTTCTTACATTGTCTTTTCGTGTCGAATTTTTTGCTGTATTCTATTGCTGTAGCACAACGACGTTGGGACTCAGAGTCTCGAAAATTTTATTGCGGAATCCTATTGCGGAAACAAGATTCTTTTCTTCAAACAAGCAAAAGTGTTCTCGCAACTATCGAATAGTACTTTTTGAAGAATCTTACGGAGACCGTTGTTATACTAAGAGAAATGCCTGCGTATCGCTCCACGCGCGGGCTCTCGTCATCAGCATGCCGATCCTCTGCAATCAGTGTTGTGCACAGGCATGCTATGTTTTCGTGGTAACTGACAAACGATTTTGCGAGTTCGACCTGTTCTATGAGAAATCATCACGTAGAAAAGCCCTGATTCATGACGATGAAATCTTTCTGTGAATAATCAAGAGTGAATAAACTAGTCTGTAGTTCTGATGGTGGACAAGGGGGGATTCCATTACCAATACAACCGGATTGTATAGGCTTAGTTGTTAAATTGTGTCAAGGCGATGGCCTGAGAACCAATAAACATCGAACAGATAAATCATCCAACGAAAAAATCTTTCACGCGCACATTTTCCTTTTGTTCAATAAAATACAATATTTTTTATTAAAAACGTCTTCGCTCTAAACAAAATTTATTGCCACATTTTGAGGTGCTAGTGTTTTAACAATAACTGATGTTAATTTGGTACTATCACATCTCAATAGTGTCATCTAGTGGTCGTTTGTAAAAACTTAAAAGGCGTCCCTCATATATCCTTCATCTTTTCGGAAAACAGAAAAATCAGTACATCTCTTCTAGTTCAATGTATAGGCTTTTCCATTAAGAGCGTCCTAACTTTAAAATTGAATAAAACAAAGAGTTTTAAAGCAAAATTCATTCTGAAACTTTTATTTAACCGAAAATTTTTGCCATTTAAGATTTAAACAAGATATCGCTCAAATAGCGGCCGCGGCTCTTTTTACAGACATGAATCCGCTTACACCAATTTTCCATGACTCGGGTCAGCATTTCCGGCCTTACGCCGGCTATGGCACCACCAATGTTGGCTTCAAGTGCACTAAGATTTGCTGGTTTGTTGCTGTCAATTTGTGATTTAATGTGATCCCAAAGAAAATAGTCCAAAGGCATTAAATCGCATGATCTCGGCGACCAAGCGGTGAAATTAATGACCATCCTGTTGGAAATAAAAGTCGTTTGCGTTTATTTCGTCAAATTGTGGGAAAAAATATTCTTGCAGCTTCGAGTTATTTTGGAGTAATTGAATAATTGTGGACAATTTTCAAGCGTTTTTTTAACGTAAAAACGATTCATGATTGAATGGCAAACCTTACTAAACACAACTGACATCAGATGTCAAACATCTGCCAACCAACATGGCCGCTATTAGCTGTCAAAGTCAGACATACCTAATGGAAAACCCTTTATCTTAGTAATTAACAAGCTGCCGGAAACACAATATCTGTGAGCCCTATTTTCCAGTACTTTAAAAATATTTTTGAACCAAGCACCCTCCTCCGGTTACACCTATTTTCTCAGTAATGCTACACTTGAAATTGTATATCGAAATATATACTGAAATGGCATTAAGAGCTTTTGTCGCACAGAAGGCGCCAGGTCCTGATGGCCTTCCCTAAATATTTCTGAAATTCTGTCGTACTCTTTGCAACCCGTGTTTGTTTTATATGATAAATGTATTTCTCTCGGAAAATATCCTAAACTTTAGAAAATAGCACAAACTGTACCTGTTCATAAATCAGCGTTAAAGATAATGTTGCCATACACAGATCCTTCCCTTCTCTCTTTCTTTTCAGGAAAATTTGTATATTTTGACATATTTACTTAAGATTTTATGCTTTCAAATATTTAAATTAAGACTAACAGAAAGTTGTTAATTTTTCCTACATTTCTACCATATAAGAATCTTTCATCAGCATCACCGGATTTGAAACTATTTCCTACATCGACTGATAAGTATCGAGATCTTTGAAGAGAAACAATGTTTTTACCAAAATCGATTTTATGCTTCAACATAGTTTTATTCAAGGACAATACACCTCTTCCATCGCTCTTCCAACATTGGATACGTTTCATATAGTTACAGGGTGAGTTAACGATAGAGTAAAGTTCATTATCTCATTTGTTTCGGGAATGATGAAAAAATGTTAAACGTTAAAAGTTTTAGGGAATGTTAAGGTGTAGAGGTTAAAATTATTTTTGAGTATACAGGGTACTTCAAAAAAGTGTGGCCGATTATAACATATGTTTTTTTTTAATGGAAGATCCTACTTTCTAATATATTTTTAAATTCTGCATAAAATTTTATAACTTTTTTATTAATAATACTTTATACTAAACGTAGTAGTTTTTCTAATATTTCAATTTTTTTTTTTAAATACTAGTTTTCAGTTTTGTAAAAAATTGCCAGTAGCGCCATTGTTTGTGAAGGTAGAACACTCACAACTGATACGAGCGTTCTATAGGGATGAAAAAAAGATATATGTAAAGAAATTTGAGTTAGATGCTACAGGTGTTCAAAATAATTTATGCATTTCGACTATTTTAAATTGAAAAATCTCAAATTTTTTAAATGGCACATCCTGTATATTATTTTTTTTGATAGGTTTTACAAACCCCTCCAATTTTTATTAAGTATGTCATATACCTATTTCAATAGTTTCGATCTATTTTGAATTTTTCAATTTTTACCCTAACCGGCCAAGTGCATGTCGAACTTGAGCAAATAGTGTTCCGTACGTGATTGCTTTTAAAATAAAAAATTTTTGTTACAGAAGTATAAATGAACAATGACTTCACAAAACACCCCAAATGAGTTTTCAACAAAGCTGTTTCCGATCTTTGTTGAGAGCTAATGGCCTTGAAATTTTTATTTCTTTTTATATACCAGATAAATTATTAAAGGTGATAATTTTAGTTCAATCTACACCTATGGAGAATATTTCAGAATTTTTTCAAAATTTTTTGAACAGTACTTTCCGAAATAAGGGGGGGAAAGCGATTTTTGGCAATTTTTTAAAAATAATACAAAGCAAAGTGTGCGCAAGTATTACATTATATATATATATATATATATATATATATATATATTGAACTGTGTTTCCGAAAGCTTTCATTTGACACCCCACTCGATGATCTGGTAAA
>JAHKBH010000058.1:0-18394 GCA_019049505.1 Pachyrhynchus sulphureomaculatus
CTTTGAATAAGCACTTTTTATCATTCTTCTGAATTTAACATGTTTTTTTTAGAAAAAAATCCGCATTTCATACTTGTACACCTGGTAATGAAGAGGTGCCCACCAGTTGTCTTTCTACTACTTATGTAGTAATATTTAAATTTCAATCAAGGTTTCTAGCACAAATGCGGACTATTTTTTTGAAAAAAAAGTTTCTTAGAATTGAACAGAATCATTATTTTATTTTAATATTACGTTCATTTTAACAAAACGAGAATGAAACTTTTATTTTCGATTTTAACCTTATCCCCCGCCTATTTGGAAGATTCATAATTTGTTAGGTTCGTTGCAACTTTGTTGAAGGAAAATCAGTGGTATCTAGCCTATCGCACCGAGGGAAATTTTGTGATATTTGGAAGGGAAGAAAAAGGTAATTTTTCCTATACATTCCAGATAAATTTCATTGAAAACGTTCATAATGGATACACAGAAATTTAGAAAATGAACACAGCAAATGAACATTTAATTCGGCAACTAACTAGTCATATGTGTGATCATTCATTAGAGTAAGATTTACTTTTTTTATTGTCTTATCCCTAAGGACATGTATAAACTTACATCAGCAATGAAACAAAATGTAGCCATGACAGGACAATTTAAACTTGTGGGCATTACAGTTTCAAGACTAAACTAAAGAAGTGTAGTCTAACCGAACACGCATTTGCATTTAAATTTGAATCTTATATTTACCATAAACAGAATCAATCACAATTAAAATAAAGCAAGGATCAGAACAATGGACTGTTCATAAATAAAATGGATCGGAAAATGGCCAGCCCCAGTTTAAAAAATTTACGACAAATCTAAGTTGGGTAAGGTTTAAACTTTGAATTTGTTGTGGCTGTTACTTGATGGAAATTCATAACGAATGTAATGAAAGACTGATATTGTCAAATTTCCACTTTATTTAGTTTCACTGAAACTGTATGACGCGTTTCGCTATACTATAGCTTCTTCTGATACAAAATGATATTTGAATATTAGTGTTGTTACATTTATATAAATACCCTAAGATAGATAGGTAATAAAATTAATACTATATGGTAAAGAATAGGGCTGGGAAATCCATTCTGAATATTAATTGTATAAATTGAGTAAAGGGGAGTTACCATGGGCCAGACAGGTATCTTTTTGTTCGTTTAAGATGATGTCTGAATATTTAATTCTATTTATTTCTAAATTTTCTAATAGGTTTAATTTTACGCCTTTGTTTTGTATGTGTACAATTTTAAATTTATCGTCAAAAAGATGATTTGATTCTGTTAAATGATTACTGTACGCTAAGTCAGTTTTGTTTTTTAAATAGCTTCTTTTATGTTCTAAAATCCGAGTTTCGAATGAGGGACCTGTCTGACCTATGTAACTTTTATGACAAGAACCACAATTCAACTGATACACTCCAGATTTTTTTTGATCTATTTTGTTTTCCCTTTGCGTTTTTAATGATTTTCCTAACGAGTTGTTTGTTCTAAAAGCTATGTTGATATTATATTTTTTTAAGGCCTTAGGCCACTCTAGAACGAAAAAAAAAAAAATGCCTTTTTTTTTGGGCTTCAACGATACTTTAATATGTCTAGAATAAGGGACATAAGTATTTATAGCCGGCACGGCAAACGGAACTCTTTGTGCCTCAAATCTGGGTCAGCGCTTACCGACTGCTAGCGCGCTTAGAGCTCCCGCTGAGACGGCTCGGCGGGCCCTGCCTTCTTTTCTGTGTCGCTCGAGTTTCATTATCATAATTCTTAGGGTAACTTTACCGATCATTTTCTGACGAATTGGGCTGCCCTTTTTCAACACTAGATGTCGTTTATAGTATGAGTTTCACTTTTGATTGCTTTGTTCTATTACATTCAGTATAACCGTTAAACAGCTACGAGTTGTTTCGTTGCAGTTCAAATCGAAGAAAATCGGATTTTGTGAGTGAAGTTGTATAAGAAACATGAAAAAAGTGTACTCAAATAAAAATGGATTGAGAGGAGGTTACAGCAGTGTAAAACGACCAAAAATTACAAATCGACGGCCACCAAACCGTACCTCGTTGGAAACCTCAGATAATCAGAACGTTGGAACATCTACGAAGAAATTGAAACTCGCTGAGAACTATTACAATGTTGAAGTAAATCCTAACGTGGCATACTGTATATTGAATTTTATGACAGTTTTCAGTGCAATTGCGGAAAAAATTGCGGGTAAAACATGTAAATCAAATGTGAAATTCACTCAAAGCAGTATACGTGGTTTAGGATTTAAAGTCGTTATTTCATGTGATAACTGCGGACACAACAATGATTCCGAATTGCCCATTCATTGTACAGGATATGAAATAAATCGCAGAATTATTTTGCAATGCGATTAATAGGAGTTGGTCTTCACGGTATTCAAAAGTTTTGCGCCTTCATGGATCTACCTCATCTGATTTTTCATTCGTTTTACGATAAACTTGTCGACAAGATTCGTTACTGCAAGTGAACTTGTTTGCAAAATGAGTATGCAAAAAGCAGCAGAACAGGAAAAAAGTGAGTCTTTTCGAAATAATGAAAACGGTTTGACTGTCTCAGGTGACGGGTCGTGGAGAAAACGTGGCTTTTCGTCTTTGTTCGGATTAGTGTCGCTTATCGGTTGGTTTTACCGGGAAAGTTGTTGACATATGTGTGAAATCCAAGTACTGTAAATCGTGTGAGTTCTGGAAACAAAAAGCTGATACACAGGAATATATTGAATGGGCAGAAACACACGCGGAATCATGTCAGGCGAATCACGAGGGCTCTTCCGGTAAGATGGAATGTGATGCAGTCGTTGAAATGTTTCAGCGGTCGCAGAAACTTCATTCTGTTAATTATTCGAATTACATCGGAGATGGCGATTCGAAAACTTTCAAACATATTCTTGATGCAGACCCATACACAGATACTGTCGTCAAAAAGAAGGAATGTATTGATCACGTTCAAAAACGAATGGGCACACGTCTTCGGAATCTGAAGAAAAAATACCAAAGGACTCGGAGGAAAAGGCAAGCTGACCGGAAAACTTATTGACGAATTGACAATTTACTATGGATTAGCAATTCGTCGCAATCACGATTCGATAGAGAAAATGAGAAATGAGATTTGGGCCACATTATACCATAAAAGTTCTACTGATGATAAGCCGCAACACGACAGATGTCCACCTGGTACTGATCCTGGTGCTCGTGGCAAAAGTCGAAAACCATGAATACTTTACACGAATATACGCACAAACCTGCTCTCTCGAAACAAGTTTTTGATGCAATCAAGCCCATATACGAAGATCTAAGCAATGATGATCTCCTTAGTCGCTGTGTTGGAGGATATACGCAAAACAGCAACGAAAGTTCCAATTCTGTTGTTTGGTCCTTGGCTCCAAAATCTACATCAAGTGGCAAAAATATATTGGACATTGCTGTAAATATTGCCGTGTGCATGTTCAATGAATGCTTGAATAGCATTATGAAGATTATGGAAGTTTTGGGCTTCGAAATCGGCACCAATTGTTATAACTTCTGCACTTCCGTTGACGCGCGCCGAATCGAGCTGTCAGACAATTCCTTGACAGAGGCTGCCAAAGAAGCACGAATGACCTGGAGAGCTGCCAGAAAGGAACAAGATGACTCGGAGAAAAATTTAGAAGGAAGATTCTATGGCGCAGGCATCGCAGACTAAAAGTAAATGCAATAATTTGATCAAAAACTATAACTTAAACTTTAAACGCGTTTTTCTCGAAACCATGTTTTTCAAACTGGGCGGACACGTAACTTTTAAACTAATCAACGAATTGACATGAACTTTTTTGCCATTGACGCAGAATACTTTTTTCTAGAGAAGTACCTGAGATTTTATTTTTAAAATGCATTTTTTTTTTTTATAAACAATTTTTATGATGAATTTTTTTATGTGAAAACTGAACTTTTTTTCAAATATGTCCCTATTTCTTCACATTTGCATATTTTTCAAATCGGCTTGGTACTTCTGTAGTTTAATAAGTCAAGAATAAAGGGATATTTTTGTTTTTGTTCTAGGTCATTACCTGGGTGTACCCCGAGTCCGCCCGACAGACGTTACATCGCCGGAGAGCCCTCCGAATTATTTATATACAGGGCTTATTTTATGCTCAAAGTCGTTAAAAAATTTCGAAAATATACTTCAAGACTTACTGAATAAAGATATAAATAAAACCGGTCAAGTGCAAGTTGAACTTGCACAATTAGTGTTCCGTACGTTGATTGTTTTCAAAATAAAAAATTTTTGTTAGGGTGGTATAAAATGATCAGTGACTTCACAAAACACACCCCAAATGAGTTTTCAATAAAGTTTGTTTCCAATCTTTACTGAAAACTGGTGACCTTGAAATTCTGTTTTTTTTTATATACCAAATAAATTATTAAAGGTAATGCACTCGTGATAATTTTCGTTCAATCTATACCCCGTGGAGAATATTCCAGAATTTTTTCAAAATTTTTTGATTAGTACTTTTCGAGATAAGGTAGGGGACAGCGATTTTTTTAAAAGTAATACGAAGAAAAGTGTGCGCAAGTATTACATTATATACGAGTATATATATATATATATATATATATATATATATATATATACATATTTTTACTCGTGTTTTCACAAACTTTCATTTGACACCACACTCGATGACCTAGTAAAAAAAAAATTTTTTTACTTCCGATTTCACCCCTCAAAAACGAACCCCTTAAGTCAAAATTTATGTTACGGTGGTATAAAATGATCAGTGACTTCACAAAACACACCCTAAATGAGTTTTCAACAAAGTTTGTTTCCAATCTTTACTGAAATCTGATGACCTTGAAATTTTTGTTTTTTCCATATAAATTATTAAAGGTAATGCACTCGTGATAATTTTCGTTCAATCTACACCCCGTGGAGAATATTCCAGAATTTTTTCGAAATTTTTTGATAAGTACTTTTCGAGATAAGGCCCGGGACAGCGATATTTCGCGAATTTTTAAAAAATAACACAACGAAAAGTGCGCGCAAGTATAATATTATATATATATTTTTTACTCGTGTTTTCACAAGCTTTCATTTGACACCACACTCGATGACCTAGTAAAAAAATTTTTTTTTCGCTTCCGACTTCACCCCCCAAAACTAACCCCTTAAGTCAAAATTTAATTCTCAAAACTACATGGCTCTGATGAGGCCATCAATTCCTATATTATTACCAAATTTCACCTTTCTATGTCAAATAGTTTCGGAGAAAATCGGGTGTGACAGACAGACAGACAGACAGACAGACAGACACCGAAGTGATCTTATAAGTGTTCCGTACGGAAACACTAAAAAGATTTTTAAATTGCGTATTATTTACACTGAAAAAAAATTCTTGAAAAAAACAGCTTTTTTTTCGCCGCTCTAGGGTGGCCTAAGGCCTTAAGTGGTTTTTAATTTTCTCTGACGTGTTACCAAAATAGGTTAAAACATTATATTTTTTCCCTGTGTTTTCTTTCTTGGGGTATACTAAAGAAATAGCTTTATTTTTTAATTTTTTGTTTAGAATTGAGTCTATGGTGTCAGGAGAATATCCGTTGTTAATAGCAATTTGTTTTATTAGATTTAATTCTTTATTGAAATCATCTACAGATAAGGGGACACTTACAAGTCTATGCAACATACTGTGGTAAGCTGCCAATTTTGTGTTGTAGAGGGTGAGCTGACTTATGATTTGCTAAATTCTTGTCGATACATACATCGACAAGAATTTAGCAAATCATTTTTGTATTGGTACCGATATGTATACGACATCTTTGCTTGTTTTAATGGTACAGAGCGTCAACTTGACAATGTTTTTAACTATATAAACTCAGTACATAAAAATATTAAATTCACTATGGAACTAGAAGTCGACAATAAAATTAATTTTCTTGACTTAACGATAACCAGACAACAACAAACACAAATTCTCTATTTTTCACAAACTCTCACATACAGGTACTACAATAAACATAAAGTCAGCTCACCCTCTATAACACAAATTGGCAGCTTACCACAGTATGTTGCATAGACTTGTAAGTGTCCCCTTATCTGTAGATGATTTCAATAAAGAATTAAATCTAATAAAACAAATTGCTGTTAACAACGGATATTCTCCTGACACCATAGACTCAATTCTAAACAGAAAATTAAAAAATAAAGCTATTTCTTTAGTATACCCCAAGAAAGAAAACACAGGGAAAAAATATAATGTTTTAACCTATTTTGGTCACACGTCAGAGAAAATTAAAAACCACTTAAACAAATATAATATCAACATAGCTTTTAGAACAAACAACTCTTTAGGAAAATTCATTAAAAAATGCAAAGGGAAAACAAAATAGATTAAAAAAATCTGGAGTGTATCAGTTGAATTGTAGTTCTTGTCATAAAAGTTACATAGGTCAGACAAGTCGCTCAGTCGAAACTCGGATTTTAGAACATAAAAGAAGCTATTTAAAAAACAAAACTGACTCAGCGTACAGTAATCATTTAACAGAATCAAATCATCTTTTTGACGATAAATTTAAAATTGGACACATACAAAACAAAGGCGTAAAATTAAACCTATTAGAAAATTTAGAAATAAATAGAATTAAATATTCAGACATCATCTTAAACGAACAATAAAACCGGTCAAGTGCAAGTTTAACTTGCACAATTAGTGTTCCGTACGTTGATTGTTTTTAAAATAAAAATTCTTGTTAGGGTGGTATAAAATGATCAGTGACTTCACAAAACACACCCCAAATGAGTTTTCAACAAAGTTTGATTCCAATCTTTACTGAAAACTGGTGACCTTGAAATTTTCTTTTTTTTTATATACCAAATTAATTATTAAAGGTAATGCACGCGTGATAATTTTCGTTCAATCTATACCCCGTGGACAATATTCCAGAATTTTTTTCAAAATTTTTTGATCAGTACTTTTCGAGATAAGGTAGGGGACAGCGATTTTTTAAAAGTAATACGAAGAAAAGTGTGCGCAAGTATTACATTATACGAGGCTGGTTTGAAAAGTCCGTGCAAAAATAAAAACTACTTATGTGTTTGGGGTAAACCTTTTTTATTTTTCGACATAGTCTCCTTTTAGGCTTATACACTTCGTTCAACGATGTTCTAGTTTGTTGATCCCTTCCGAATAATAGGATTTGTCCAAGTCTGCAAAATATCCATTAGTGTCTGCAATCACCTCCTCGTTTGAATAAAATCTTTGTCCCGCCAGCCATTTCTTCAAATTGGGGAACAAATAGTAGTCCGAGGGAGCCAAGTCTGGAGAATAGGGAGGATGTGAAACGAGTTGGAATCCTATATCCATTAATTTTGCGACCACAACTGCTGAGGTGTGTGCTGGTGCGTTGTCGTGATGGAAAAGGACTTTCTTGTGGGCCAATCGCGGGCGTTTTTCTTGCAGCTCTCGGTTTTCAAACGGTCCAATAACGATGAATAATATTCACCTGTAATAGTTTTACCTAAACCCTTTTCCAGATAGTCGATGAGGATTATCCCTTGCGAATCCCAAAAGACAGTCGCCATAACCTTTCCGGCCGAAGGAACGGTCTTCGCCTTTTTTGGTGCAGATTCCCCCTTGGTAACCCATTGTTTAGATTGTTGTTTTGGTCTCAGGAGTATAGTAATGTATCCATGACACACGACAGTGACGAAACGACGCTTAAAGTCCTCCGGATTCTTCTGGAACAGCTTGCAAACCATCCTTGCAACACTTCACACGATCAAGCGTGAGCAATCGCGGCACCCATCTTGCGGATAGCTTTCTCAGGTCCAAATGTTTATGCAAAATATTATGTACCCGTTCAGTCGAGATGCCCACAGCACTAGCAATCTCACGCACCTTAACTCTTCTGTCATCCATCACCATATCATGGATTTGATCAATGATTTCTGGAGTCGTAACCTCCACAGGCCGTCCAGAACGTTCAGCGTCACTTGTGCCCATATGGCCAGTCCGAAAATTTTGAAACCACTTATAAACTGTTCTAACCGAAGGTGCAGAGTCACCATAATGTTTATCAAGCTTCTCTTTAGTCTCCTGAGGCGTTTTGCCTTTCATAAAGTAATGTTTAATTCTTTTTCGTCCATTTCTTGAAAATCACTCGACTTCCTTGATTCACACGAATGCCAAACACAAAGAAATAGACCAATATGGCTGAAACTTGGTATGCGTTCATTCAAGAGATGCTACTAACTAAACATGACCTCGATACGCGCCGGTGGTGCCAACTCTCGGACTTTGCACGGACTTTTCAATATATATATATAATATATATATATATATATATATATATATATTTTACTCGTGTTTTCACAAGCTTTCATTTGACACCACACTCGATGACCTAGTAAAAAAATTTTTTTTTCACTTCCGATTTCACCCCTCAAAACGAACCCCTTAAGTCAAAATTTATGTTACGGTGGTATAAAATGATCAGTGACTTCACAAAACACATCCCAAATGAGTTTTCAACAAAGTTTGTTTCCAATCTTTACTGAAATCTGATGACCTTGAAATTTTTGTTTTTTTATATACCATATAAATTATTAAAGGTAATGCACTCGTGATAATTTTCGTTCAATCTACACCCCGTGGAGAATATTCCAGAGTTTTTTTTTTCGAAATTTTTTGATAAGTACTTTTCGAGATAAGACCCGGGACAGCGATTTTTTCGCGAATTTTTAAAAATAATACATGAAAAGTGCGCGCAAGTATAATATTATATATATATTTTTTACTCGTGTTTTCACAAGCTTTCATTTGACACCACACTCGATGACCTAGTAAAAAATTTTTTTTTTCACTTCCGACTTCACCCCCCCAAAACTAACCCCTTAAGTCAAAATTTAATTCTCAAAACTACATGGCTCTGATGAGGCCATCAATTCCTATACTATTACTAAATTTCACCTTTCTATGTCAAATAGTTTCGGAGAAAATCGGGTGTGACAGACAGACAAACACATGTAAAAGTAGTTTAAATAAAGACAGAGGGCCTATTCCTTATAGTCCCCTCTACTGGTTACTTGACCGGAATTGATGGCCTTGCCTATGTCATTAGTTCCGCTTGAGTAATTCAAGGATTAGGCTAAGTATAAATAGGGTAGATTTGTAGTTTAGCTTTAGTCAACCATCGCTCCTGATGAAGCTAACATGGTTAGCGAAACGCGCGTCGAGTGCAAAAATAAAGTGTTTGGTGTAGTGGTGATATATACTGAGTAGTATAATATCAACATAGCTTTTAGAACAAACAACTCCTTAGGAAAATTCATTAAAAACGCAAAGGGAAAACAAAATAGATCAAAAAAATCTGGAGTGTATCAGTTGAATTGTGGTTCTTGTCATAAAAGTTACATAGGTCAGACAGGTCCCTCATTCGAAACTCGGATTTTAGAACATAAAAGAAGCTATTTAAAAAAACAAAACTGACTTAGCGTACAGTAATCATTTAACAGAATCAAATCATCTTTTTGACGATAAATTTAAAATTGTACACATACAAAACAAAGGCGTAAAATTAAACCTATTAGAAAATTTAGAAATAAATAGAATTAAATATTCAGACATCATCTTAAACGAACAAAAAGATACCTGTCTGGCCCATGGTAACTCCCCTTTACTCAATTTATACAATTAATATTCAGAATGGATTTCCCAGCAATATTCATTACCATATAGTATTAATTTTATTACCTATCTATCTTAGGGTATTTATATAAATATAGCAACACTAATATTCAAATATCATTTTGTATCAGAAGAAGCTATAGTATAGCGAAACGCGTCATACAGTTTCAGTGAAACTAAATAAAGTGGAAATTTGACAATATCAGTCTTTCATTACATTTGGTAAGGTTTATGAGAAACTAACTTATATTAAAACATTAAATATTCATATATTTTTTAAAATTTTATTTTGTAATATTAAATACAAGTTAAACAACTAAAACATAGTTATCTGTTAAATTTTCAAAGTGCGTGAACTTACAACCTACAATATGCCGATTAATTTTCTTAGCCAAGACCATGATCGTCAAAGAAGCCTTGAGGTGTCTCCTCCTAAAATGAAAATTCTTTATTTTAAACTAATTATAGCGAATCATCAATATGATTGTGGATTTTTTTAGAATTTCTAATCTACTTTTAAAAATATAACGTACCTAAAATGTTGTCCTTATTTGGCATCCAATCATCTTTCTATCCACTCTCATATTGATAGATTTTGTTATGAAATCTTATATGTTAAAAAAATGTAGATATGTTATGGTTCTACCTCCCTCACCAATTTTCAAGGAATTGCTTACAATGTTAGTAATGTTAAAAACGTTAATTACCAACACTTTTTACAAATCCAATGGAAGAAAACAAGATCTAACAATAAGAGGTGCAAACATAAATTTTATATCAATGACAATACCTAAAATATAAAATATAGGAACTTATGGTGGGATTCGCAGGGTTTTTAAACTTCACTCGTAATTTTTTCAAAAAATAGAACATAATTGTATAAAAAATTTGCTACTTGTCCAGTGAAATAAGAATTTAACCTCTGAATGAAAGTTGGAAAACTGAAAATTTGCGTAAATCTTTGTTTTGACATTCTAAAAGTTAGTTCAAAAGTCTCGTGAAATGTCAAGATACTCAAGGTCAAACGTAGTGGAAATCGGTTTTTTGTAAATATTTTGTTTGGTTTGAAACATAAAATTCTCTACAAATTTAGTCTTAGACGATATTTTATAATAATTAACCGTTTTCGAGATAGAGTGCGAAGAGTGGGAAGCGCCCATCCGTATATACAGTCCCTGGCTAAATTATTAGACGCACTGTATTTTTTTTTAGTAATTTTATGTTTCTTAAGAGTTTTTATGCAATAATGGTATATTTAAACTACAATATTATTGATTTTTATTTAAAAGAATTGTTGTAGACTACATATTTGTATTTATTTTTAACATATGGCAACACTGTGTTGACAAAGTGATACATGAACGTAAATAAGTACAAAACTGTATCAGTCGCGATCGGAATCGAGTCAGGTACGGACATGTTTCTGTGGCTTTATAGACTGTGATTGTTTGTTTAACAGTTTTATACTACTCAGTTATTAGTTTATTTTGTATGCAGTGTTTTAAAAAAGTAATTGGACTATTTTCATTATGGGTAGAAAAGGCGATCTTTCACCACGTAAAAAAGCTGAAGTGAAGGCCCTTGTGATTGCGAAAACATTTACAAACCGAGAAATATCACGAAGATTGGAGGTTTCTGAAGCTAGTGTACGACGCATAAAAAAGAAAATTGAGTCAGGGAAGGAATTAAGCCCGAAAAGAAAGAAAAGATGCGGTAGAAAACCAATTTTTCATTCCGCGGTCAGAGAGATGTTTGAAGAAAATTTGTGTAGAAAACAGATTTGCTACCACAAAGGTAATAAAATCACAACTCCAGGATGCTAGCGTAAATGCTTCTGAGCGCACTGTTCGAAGAAAATTGAAAGAATTAGATTTTAAGGCCTGTCGCCCCGCCAGGAAGCCCAAGTTAACAGCTGCAATGAAAGCAAAGCGCCTGAAGTGGGCCAAACAATGGCAAGACAAAGATGTGGACTTCTGGAGATCGGTAAGATACAGCAATTTAATCAATAATTGATACATTATTATCATTTTCAGTTAAATAAAGCAAGTAAACATGGAAGTTTATATATTTTTCCTATTTTTGACAGGTCTGCTTCAGTGACGAAAGCACATTCGAAATTTTGCAGAATAAAGCTCAGTATGTGCGTCGTCGTCATGGAGAAAAGTTTCATCCTGATTGTGTCGTCCCGACGGTTAAACATCCCACCAAAGTGAAGATTTGGTCAGTCATCAGCGGCAAGGGCACTGGACGTCTGTACGTCGTCAAAGGAATAATGAGGCAAGATCAGTACAAAGAAGTATTACAAAATCGGTTGATTCCGCAGCTCAGAGAATGGTTTCCAAATGGGGAACCATTCACTTTCATGCAAGATGGAGCTCCCTGCCACACTGCTCGGTCTGTTAAAGCTTTTTTGGCAGAAAAAAATATCCCTCTGTTGGATTGGTCCTGATATGAACCCCATTGAAAATGTGTGGGAGCTGATGAAAAGAGAAGTGGCTAAAGATGTGATTACCAACAAAACCCAGCTCCTAGAAAAGATTATTCATGTGTGGAATCATCATCCTCAAATGCAGGAGACAGTACAATCTTGCATTGATAGCATGCTGCGCAGAATTAAAGCTTTTATAGCGGCTAAAGGTGGCTCAACTAAATATTGACTTTTACTAACATTAATTTCACTTTTCTTTAAAACTTAATAAACTTATGCTTTTCTAAATTAATGCTTGTTTTATTTATGTCAAATAAATAGGTAATTGATTGGATAATATAAAAATAAAAAACAAATTAATTTAAAATAATAAAACGGTACAATATCACTCGGTAATTAATATTTTACATGAAATCTTGCAGTGCGTCTAATAATTTGGCCAGGGACTGTAGATAACGTTGTGTCAACTGTGGAATCAAATGCATAGTAGTTTATAAAATTAATTAGTTACAAATATTATAATTATTAAGAAACTTGAATTATTTATTTATTTATAAATTACATTTAAAAGTGTTATTTTCTATATAATATAAAAAATTGGCAAGTGCAATGTGGAGACACGAATGTATTTATCTAAAAGCTTCAACAAATATATTCATTCTACAGAACATGTGTGACATATCTGCGCTGTTTAAAAAGGAAAACTGCCAATTTCTTATTAATTATAATATTTGTAAATAATTAATTTTATAAACCGTACTATGTATTTGATTCCCCAGTGAACATAGCATTATCCTATACACGGATGGGCGCTTCCCATTCTTTGCGCTCTATCTCGAGGACGGTTAATTATATAAAATATCGCCTGAAACCAAATTTGTACAAAATTTTTTGCTCTACAAGTTTTTTAATAGTTTCAAACATCATTCGATGCACAGAAAACAAGATATTTGCAAAAAAAAACAGATTTTTGAATATCTTGACTCGCGGACCCGAGATTCTATGATACTTTTGAGCTAACTTTTAGAATGTCAAAACAAAGATTTATGCAAATTTTCAGGTTTCTAACTATCATTCCAAATTTACCGGTTTTTTCACCTTATATGACTGCACAATACCATTTTGAATATATTGGCAAATTACACTACTATAGATGACTACAATATTTATTTTTACATTGAGTCATGTGCTCTTCTTATTAATAAAATTTATATTTTTAGAGATACCATTTTTACTTACTTTTCGAGACCTTGGGAACAATGCACAATCGTCAAGAAATTGCGAACAAAAATGGGTAACAACGTAACAACCTTTTCCTTTCATTTGTAATTATTTTTAGAATACTTTAAGGGGGTCACTACCGAGAAAAATGAAAAAAAATACGTTTTTCGTTTTTTTCCATTTTTATAATCTACAATCATTTCTGCACAAAACAATCCAACCCCCACAATTATACGATGAGTATAAGCGCCTGAAATTTTTATATAAAGTAGTCAAGGTATGAGCCATCAGTCAGTATCGTCAAGATATGAGTCCCGTTCAGCCTTCGCCTAGCTTCGCACTACGCACCTTTCAATATACCACCCCATTCCACCCATTATGAAGTTATTATTATTTTCACTATTATTATAATTATCCCACTTTTTATTAACAATGCTTAGGAATAATTATATAACACTATTTACTATATACAAATAAAAAACTTTATTTTTACAATAATATTTTGAAAAGTAATAATAAGATTTTATTATTTTGTTATACTTTTTTTTAACTAAAATGAACCAGCTTCATATGATGGGCCTTCTTTTTTTTCTAACTTCTTAAATTTTTCTTCTAAACCTTTTCTTGCTCTTGAAATTTTTTGCCTCTCGCATTTCGATGCTTGTTGTAAGTCTTTCTCGGCTTTCACTATTCTCAGTTCATCTTCCTTCATCAGCCCAGCAATTGTAAATTTTCCAGGGTCAATGAAAAGTTTTTGAAGTACTCGGCAGCGGGAAATATTACCTTCATTGAAGCAGCATAGTGCATCATATGCACCTAATTCTAGTGTGCTTTTCTCTACAAAAATATTTTTTGGGCATCTAACCCACAATGCATTATTATAGCTTTCGTTTGTGTTTTGTGTCTTTACCGTGAACACATTTGTCTAATAGGGCTGGATTCGCCAGGTCCCTGAAGACAGGTTTCAAAATTTCCATTACTACTTTTGGTAGATGAAAATGCTTTGAGTGCTCATATAATTTTTTTTCTGCCTGGGCCTTGAGGAACTTACACCAGTCCAAGCTGCATAAATTGTGTGCCGGATTCTGGTCGTTTGAGCCGAGATGAAAAAATTCTGCCCATACTGCTTTTTTCATCTCAGCCAAGCTGCCAACGTTTTTTCGTATGGCTAAGCCATAAAACTTTTGAATGTCGTTTATTGCCACATCCGCGAGTCTGCCCTTTCCTCCTATCGGCTTTCCATCTTGCAGTTTTTTGGACGTGTAGGAAGTTTTTAGCTTTCTGAGTCTAGATCCCATCCTTTTTTGTACTATATACATTCTAACTTCTGAACTAAGAGACTATCTCCGTAAGGGTTTTGTTCTACAACCTTCAAGAAACCCTTTGAGTCTCCATCACCTAAGTAGTGAGAATATCTCACATTGTATTTGTCCATTGACCTCAGGAAAATTTGCTCTGCACCAGCTGCTTCCATAGCCCCACTGGTACCACTATGATTGGCTATGCAATTTTCATTATGTGTATTCTGAAATTTTAGTGGACAACGACAGTGTTTGGAGAGTACCACAATATCCACTAGTTTGCCTGAGTCAGTACTCGCATCAGAGACCACGCCATTCAAAGAAGTATGGCCCCTTTTTTGCCAACTGCCATCTAGTGAGATGGCCAAATCCCTGTTGCCACTATTTGAAATACAGGCTTCCTCTACGGCAGCCACCATTATATCTTTTCCAACTACTTCAAGAGCTGAACGAATAACATTTTGGTGCAAAAAGTGCTTGCTTTGTGGGGGAGGAATGTTCATCATAGCACAAAGAAGTTTAGCTCCAGCAAATCCTTTACCAGTACACCTAAGTGCATAAGTAAATCTAATATTTATTGTATCTAATTTCACAGATTTACCTTCGAGTTCATAATCCAGTTTCTTGGAGTTCCTTAGTTTATTTAGGACTTGACAATTCTGACAAACAATCTTTATAGTGGATGCCAAACCGTTTCTCAAACAAACACTTAGGGTGATTTCACCACCACATTTTTTGCAGTCCACTGTTGAGTTCAGTGCTTTACTCAGCTCTCCAACATCCACCAAATCATACGCATGATTGCTCATGAATGACTCAAATTTATTTTGACTACCTAGTTTTTTTGAAGAAGAAGAAGGTGTACGATTTTCAGATGAGGTTGATGGTGTTGATTCAACAGATGGTAAGGACATGACCAATTTACGAGCAACAGAAATATGTGTCCCACTAAAAGGTTTATTCCTTTTCTTGCTCTTGAAGCTAGTCTTTGGCTTAGTCATTTTTCTTCACAAAACAATAATAAAAAACTATAATAAAATAACAATATAATAAAATTTAAAACAGCAATAGTAACAGAAAACAGGAAAAAAATTTGTAAATATGTAAACAAAAACAATCTCTCACGTAAAATATAACCAAACAAAACAAAACTAAAAAAAAAAAAATTTGGAAAAAAAACATATTTTGTTGTAAACAATCAGTGTTGCCAAACTTGTTTTTGCAAAAAAAAAAGAAGACAAACACTCTAGAAATAAATTTAAAAAAGTTGATTATAACAAAAAAAGCAGTCAAAATTACAACTTTTTAGTTTTTCGGCTCTCCTGAAAAATTGACTTTTTTGTACATTTGCCCCATTATCTTCAAAACTATAAAAGTTATTGAGCTATTTTTTTTTTAAATATCCATGGCAACACTGTCTACAGTTCGGACTAAGGAAATGTCAAACGAAACAGCTGGTAATTTACCGCGTCAATTCAAACATACAAATAAAATTCATGAACTTTCAAAATTTCTAGAAAATGTAATTTAAATTATTTCTTTAAACCCTTAGTCCCATTAAATTATATAATAATACAATAATAAATAATAAGTGTGCAAAGTTTCGTTGAAATAGGATGAACGGTTGCTGAGAAAATGGGTTTTACTTTTCAATGTAAATTGACCTCGGTAGTGACCCCCTTAAACCGGCAATAACATTATTTTTAATATAATTATGCAAAATTCAAAAATGACTGGTATTCTTCTTTACATACTTTTGTTATATATTTTTTGCAGTGATTTATATTGTTATAATACAGTTTTTATTAGATGTTGTGTCTACACGAAATGGGCTAAAATGATTTATCCAATACTTTCTTGCAAACACCAAATTCTAAAATAAATATTGAAAATGACTTTTTCACACTAAAAAAGAATTAAATTGATGCATTACAACTCGATACTTTAAAACGAAGTTGACAGGAAGGAATTTTATTAGAGTGAAAATAATGAAAAAAAATAATTTAATCTATATATTCGTCGAATCTAAGAACTCTAAAAACACGATAAATACGAAGCCACCCCGCCAACCCCATCGCTCATACTTAAAATTTGTCCATTATGCAATCAAAAACCAGGAAAAAATCACAATACTGATGAAACTACAGAATATTTAGTTCCTTTCCTACTTCAAGCATCATATATATAACATGTAGGATGAAAAGTTTTTGGACTAGCTACTTAAAACACATTTTTTGCAAAATTCGACTTTATTCATCAATATAGTCTCTTTCAAGAGCGATACAATCATACCAACTCTTTTCTAACATTTCTATACCGTTCTCGTAGAAGAATTTGTCTTTGACTTCATTGGTCTGCGAATAGATAGTAGTCTTCTTCTTCTTCGAGTGCCACTCCTATCGGAGATTAGAAAGCATCACAGCTACTCTTACTTTTATTCGCTGCTCTTCTAAACAGTTCAACTGAGCTGCAGCCAAACCAGTCGCGCAAGTTACGCAACCACGATATTCTTCTTCGTCCAACATTTCTCTTCCCTTTAATTTTGACCTGCATAATATTCCGCAACAGTGAATACCTTTCTCCCCTCAACACATGTCCCCAATATTCCAGCTTCTTTTTTTTAATAGTGTTCATTAGTTCTGGGGCTTTATTTAGTGTCTGAAGAATCTCGTTATTAGTTACCCTATCAATCCATGCCACTTTCAGAATGCGCCGATAAACACCACATCTCAAAAGCTTCAATACTTTTAGTAGTGTTCTGCCTCAAAGTCCATGCTTCCACTCTATAAAGAAGAGTTGAGAAGACATAACAACGCAACATTCGTAACCGCAGTACCAGGCTTAAATCTCGATTGCAAAAGAGTTTTCTCATTCTATTAAAGCTTGATCTTGATATCTCTATTCGGGTTTTAATCTCCTTTTGCTGATCTGTGTTCTCGTTCAGCCATGTTCCCAAGTATTTGTAGCAATTGACTTTCTCAGCACTTATATTATTAACCAGAAGACGATCCTGGTTATTTTGAGATTTTGCCATCACCATTTTTGGCAAAATTCAACTTTATTCCATGTCTCCTTCAAGAGCGATACAATCAAACCAACGCTTTTCTAACATTTCTATACGTTCTTGTAGAAGAAATTTGTCTTTAACTTCAAAATACGCCTCAGTTTCGGCGATAAGTTCTTCATTGGTCTGCGAATAGATAATAGTCGCTGGGGGCTAAATCTGGAGAATATGGTGAATGAGGAAGCAATTCGAACTTCAATTCATGCAATTTTTGCCATCGTAACTATTGGCTTGTGACATGGTGCATTGTCTTTATGAAAAAGCACTTTTTTCTTGTTCATTTCGGGCCGTTTCTTTGCGATTTCTGCCTTCAAACGGCAATAACTTTATATAATATTCACTATTGATGGTTTTTTCCCTTCTCAGCATAGTCGATGAAAATTATTCCATCCGCATCCCAAAATACAGCGGCCAAAACCTTCCCAACCAACTGTTGTGTCTTTGGTCCCACTCAGCTGACTGCCGATTTGATTCCGGTGTGTAATAGTGGATTCACGTTTCATCCACTGTAACATATCACATGAAACAATTCTTTTTGTTCCGCTTAAACAGGTACAAACATCGCTTAGAATAATCAACACGTTGTTGTTTTGATCCACTATGAGCAAACGCGGTACCCATTACGAAACACAGCTTTCTCATGCCCAAATGTTTATGAAAAATATGACCAATACGTTCTTTTGA
>JAHKBH010000598.1:0-28252 GCA_019049505.1 Pachyrhynchus sulphureomaculatus
ACCCAGGGTGGGGCAAATAGGGCACGTGCCTTGGGCGCCGTTCAAAGGGAGGTTCCAAATTATTAAACTTAAAAATCAAAATAAACAACAATATAATTCATATTCAAATAATCCCGCGATTCCCGGGCGTGGTGAGCTTTGTGAACGAGCGAGATGTAATGAGTGATGCGACGACGGCCACCGCGCCGAGCGGCGTAGGTGAATTGTTTAATGCTTTCACTCGCTCGGCTATCGATTGCAATATCCATCGCAAATTGCTATCGATCTTTCAGTAAGTTAAAACTAATACTTTCGTATTTGAGGGCTACAATGGGTCAAAAAAGGTTATGCGACCTAGCTTTGCTCAGTGTAGAGCGCGAACAAACCGAAGAAACAAAATCTATTTTCGCAGAACAATGAAGGTGTAATTTTAAGTTGGAGACTATTAAAAGTGCACTTTTACGGATTAATTTTCGTTCTAAAACAGAAAATAAAAATGTTTTGTAAGATTTATGACTGTTTTATTTAGTGTATCTGTTTATTTTATATTTATATAATTTACGAAGGGGCGAAACTTTTATGCTCGTCCTAGACGCCGTTTCCGATTGGTACGCCCCTGGTTGATAGTAAAGGTATTAGAACGAAATCCTTCGACTGCCACTCGTAAACATAAGAGCCATAAACAAAACTTTTTAGATATTCTATAAGAGTGTAGCTTAACCAACAATCCGTCATGCCAAACACGGTCGAATGCCTTGGATATATCAAGTGCAATCACTCGAGATTCTTCAAAGTGTTCAGTTGCATTGCTCCAAACATGTATTACATAAGTAAGAAGATCTCCGGTTGATGTTTGCTTACAAAAGCCATATTCTAGATGCGGATTGATAGCCTTTTCCATAACTTTCGATATTATTTAACGCAATCTGACTGGTCGGTAGTTGTTTGGCAAGATCTTCTTGCCCTTTTCGGTTATTGACTGAACTGTAGCGCATTTCCAATAAGAAGGAAATATTCCCTTTCTGTAAGATAGTCTACAGAACACTTGTGGTCTCTCGCGCATTTTTTTGAATACTATGGTAGGTATTTCATCGGTGCCAGAAGCTTCGTTAAAATACGTTTTATGATACGCTGTCCGAAGACAACATCGGGTATTCTTGACTGCACATTTTTCCTTTGAAATCGAAAAAAAATTTCCTTGGAAATCGACAGTAACATGTCAAGCAAAAAATTCAGCTTAGCTTTCTCAACTGATGTCGCAATAGTGTTATCTGACCGTGTGAGTAGTGCTATAGTGGGTTTAACGAAATTTTGATTAATGATCTTAGTGACTGACCAAAAGGACCTCGAATTGTTGGAGCAGGCCAATAATATAGTCGTAAAATTTTTAGTTAAATTTATATAAAAAAATTGTTATAATACTAAAGTTTATCACAACCTTAATATTGTGAGGTTATAAATAAGATCAAAACTTTATTACACAAGACCGAAATTTAAGTTTTAAATTATATCACAAGGCTTCATTAACCTTTCATATAGGCTCTTTTTGTAGTTTTTACCACTGTTAAACAGATAAAATTATGTAAAGAGTTGATTGATTGATCCGTTACTTTGTGACAGTACATTTTAACAATAAATTTACTTATTTACTTTATTAACTTACACTAAATATATTCTTTTTGTAAAAATTTACAAATGCGTTATCTCGATTTCATAGTTTAACTACATTTTTAAATGTAGTTGTACTACTGTAGTTCTACTACTAAACTAAACAGATTTTTTGTATTTATTTTGTGGGACCTTAAAATTAATTAGAGTAACCAATCTGTCATCTGTCCGTTAGTGCTTTCAAGTTACGTAATTTTAACAACAAAATTACTTATTTACTTTGTTAACTGACTTTAAATGTATTTTTTTGTGTAAAGATTTACAAATGCGTTATCGCGATTTCGGAGTACAAGTACATTTTCAAACGCTTAACTAAGACTAAAGCACAGATTTTTTTGTATTTATTTTTATATAATGAAAGGATGTGGGTATCTTAAGTGCTATAAAAGTTGGTAAAGGACGGCATTAACGACGTCTACTTGACCATTTAGTAAATTTATATTATGGTCCTTTAAGGATCTATAAATTTCTATTGATTCCAAGAAATTAAGTTTTGACCCTTTAGGTGCTGTATGGAGTATTAATAAACAATTAATATTAGAAAATGGATGGTCAGTTTATAAAAAATTGGTTTAGATATGTGGACTTAATATGTTTCCATGGAAATGATATTGAACTAAATTCTACTTTAAATCATCTGAATAATATACACCCTAACATAAAATTCACATTGGAAAAGAAAACAGATAATAAAATAAATTTCTTAGATATTGCAATTTTAAAGAATGGAAATAGATTAGAATTCGATATTTTTCGTAAACCCACATTTTCAGATGTGACCATCCCAGTAGTCTCGATACACCCTAACTCCCATAAACTGACAGCTTATAGATCTATGATCCATAGAGCCTTCAAAATCCCTCTTGGTAAAAATAACTTAACTGGACACAATCAAAAATATAGCATTCAATAACGACTTCCAATCTTTTTTTTATATAGATCTACCACACGTGGTGCAGGGAGGTCCCTAAAGCGCTACAGGAGCGACACATGTGCGGAAAAAGCGATTCACGTTGTTTTTAAATCGCTGTAAATTATACTCAGTGGGAAACACAGTCCTGGGCAAATTATTCCAATGGGATGATGTTCTCCATATAAAAGACTGCTTGAAAAGCGTTGTACGAGGAGTAACAAGCTGAATCTCAAACGGATGTAAAGTACCAGCGCGACGTGTATTTCTAACATGCACCGCTCTGGGAGGAATTAAACTGGCCACATCCTCCGAACACTTTCCATGACAATACTTGTATAATAGGCTCAAGTCGCCAACCGTTCTTTGATGTTCCAGCGAATCAAGGCCGCCGGTCAGTTTCGGATCTCCAATCAGACGAACAGCTCTTCTCTGAATAGAATCCAACAACTGCAGTGTATGTTTGGGAGCCCCAAATATGGGAGCAGTATTCCATGGTTGGTCGAATTTGAGCTTTGTAAAGAATTAACAGTTGTTGTGGAGTGTAAAGCTTTCTGGTTCGAAATGATATTCCCAACTTCTGGGAAGCTCTCCTTGCTATGCCCGCAACATGCTCATGCCAGGAGATATTTGCGCTCCCAAATTAACGCCCAACAAATTGAGTGACGATGTTAGAGAAATGGAGTGCCCCGCCATAACTATGTCGGGTTCAGCAACGTTATCTTTTTTAGAAAAAACAGCCGCCTGGGTTTTCATAACGTTAAATTCCACTTGGTTACTGTCACCCCAAGATAGAATTTCTTCTAGGTCTTTGTTAAGTTGAACAACTTCCCGCTATCTGCGGACACTCGTCTGAGCAGCCGCGGTTGAAAGTGAATGAAGAGATAAGCGTACTGTCATCTGCAAAGCTGTAGATTGGATTTCCAGTCTTTTCCAGCAGATCGTTAATGTAAATGAGAAAGAGAGTGGGAGATAGTATGGAGCCTTGGGGCACACCGGCGTTGATAGTGAATGTGTTAGAAAGAAATCCGTCGACCGCCACTCGTAAAGAACGCTCACTAAGGAAACATGAGAGCCACAAACAGAACTTTTCAGACATACCACAAGAGCGTAGCTTAGCCAACAGTCCATCGTGCCAGACACGGTCGAATGCCTTGGATATGTCAAGAGCAACCGCTCGAGATTCTCTAAAGTGTTCAATTGCTCTGTTCCAAACATATGTTACATAAGTCAGAAGATCTCCTGTTGATCTATGTTTACGAAAACCATTTTGGTGATTGCTAATAATGTTGAATTCTTCAAGATATTTTAGAAGATGTTGATTGATAGCCTTTTCCACGACTTTCGATATTATTGAAAGCAGTGCGACTGGTCGGTAGTTACTTGGCAAGGTCTTCTTGCCTTTTTTAGGTATCGGCTGAACTGTGGCACATTTCCAGCAGAAAGGAAATATTCCCTTTCTGTAGGATAGATTAAAAAGTCAGAAAACTGGTGTCAGTTCCCCCGCGTTCTTGAGAACTATGGCAGGTATTCCGTCAGCGCCAGAAGCTTTTTTGGTGTCTAGTTTCATTAAAATACGTTTTATGATACACTGTCTGTCTGTCTGTCTAAAATAATTAATAGGCTAATAAGCCCTAAACAAAAGCAAATCACTTTCAGCTGAATTTAACCCATAAAAGAATACCAAAAAAGAAAAACATTCATACCTCTGACATATTTTGGTCCCATCTCGGATAAAATATCTCAAGTTCTCACAGTTGAAAAAACAAGAATAGATTTAAAATCCGCTCAAAAATTATCCGATATATTTTTCAATGCCAAAAATAAAACTAATAAAAATAATAAATCAAGAGTTTATAAACTTAAGTGTCAAGAGTGTAGTAGCTGTTGTAGGCCAAACAGGACGGAATTTCAAAGGAAGTTTCACAGAATATAATGCATCATGTAGGTTAAAAAATAAAAAATCACACTTTGCTAAGCATTTTTTAGAAACTGTCCATCCGTTTCCTAATATTAATTGTTTATCAATAGTCCACACCGCACCTAAAGGGTCAAAACTTAATTTCTTGAAATCAACAGAAATTTACAGACACACAAAAAACCATAATACAAATTTACTAAATAGTGAAGGAGACGTTGGAAATTCCGTCCTTTACCAACTTTTATAGCACCTAATATACCCACATCTTTTCATTATATAAAAATAAATACAAAAATCTATATTATAGTCTTAGTTAAGAGTTTGAAAATATACTCGTACTACGAAATCGCGATAACGCATTTGTAAATCTTTACACAAAAAATATATTTAAATTCAGTTAACAAAGTAAATAAGTAATTTTATTGTTAAAATTTTGTAACTTGAAAGCACTAACGGACAGATGACAGATTGGTTATTCTAATTAATTTTAAGGTCCCACAATTTGCTGCGATACCCTAATAAACACATCCGAAAGGTAAACACCCCGATTTGTTATTTACACAATTTATAATACCAAACAAAACACCCTTATGCTTGTCGAGTTAAATTAGTCCGGAGTTAAACTGACTAAGATTAATTATATCACTAGGTCGAATTTTTGATCGATCTGGGGTGTAGCCCTTCGTACAAAATCAATCAAAAGTTTTGGCGTGAAATTATGAAAAATTACCGAATAAACCGATAGATAGAGAAGTTACATTAGTTTTTTTTTGCAATGGATTAGTAAGTACGAGGGCTAACCTTTTAGATTTTTACAAAAACAATGAAAGAAAAAATTTTTGTTACAAATCGTTTGATTATCGCTCAAAATATTTGCCTCTAAGTTTTATACACTTTTGCATGCATTCGAACCAATTCTCTAAACATTTTTTCCACTCTGAAATTGGTACCTCAAACACATGGCTTTAGAAGGGTTCAACAGCTTCTTGAGGTGATGAAAATCGTTGTCAACGCATTTTTTTTTTGACATGCGGGAACAACAAGAAGTCGTTAGGCGATAAATCAGGTGAATATGGGCAATGAGACATTTCGATGTTTTTCTCCGTCAAATAATCAGTTGTTTGTCGTGCTGTGTGAGAGCTGGCATCGTCATGATGTAGAGTGATTTGGCGTTTTCCATTGTTTTTGCTGATTTCATCAATGACTTCTGTCAAACAAATTATTGTATACCATTCAGCATTAACTATTCTTCGATCTTCTAAAGCAGTGGTTGCAATACGTCTAGTATAACCAAAGAAACAAACGATCGTTTTCTTGGAAGTGCTTCGCGAACAAACCACTTTTATTGGATTCGGTTTATCTTGGAACACCCAAACAGTTGATTGTTGCTTTGTTTCCGGCTGGTACGAATATATCCAAGTTTCGTCTCCCGTTACGATGTTGTATATGTATTTTGCATGTCTTCGATTGAATTTTTTGAGCATTTCCTTGCACCAATTAACACAAGCCTGTTTTTGAGTTTCGGTCAAATTATGCGAAATCCATCGGAAACAGATCTTTTTCACAGCTAAATGTTTGTGCAAAATGGAATGTACTGCGGTCTCCAATATGCCTAAGGATGCCTCTGTCTCACCGTAAGTCATCTGCCGATGCTCTTCAATCATGTTGCGCACAGCATCGATGTTTTTTGGAACAACAATCGATTTTGGTCGACCTTCACAAAATTCGTCGCTGACGGAAGCACCACTATGAGGAAACTCTGCAAACCAATTGTAAACAGTCTTTTTTGATGGTGATTTATTACCAAAAGTTGAACGAAGCGATTTAAAATATTGTTGTTGAGTTAAGCCTTTACTAAAATCGTAAAAAATCATCCAACGAAAACCGTCACGGATATTTCCATTTGTTTACAAAACTGTTTTTTTTAAACGCTCACTGTAAACAAACTACTCTGCCAATTTCTGAGCTGTCACTGTTTTAACAATAACAAATGTCAAATTTTGCAACAATGGCAATGTCACATCTCAATAGCGCCATCTTGTGGTCGTTTGGAAAAAGTTAAAAGATGGCTCTTATATTTTATATTCTAAGCTGAAGTTAAAGTAGCTTGAGTTTTCACCTTTAAAAAAATTGATTCTTTGGGTTTTTATAAAAAAATTAACGTTGTTCCACCCTACATAGTTATGTCGGGATACTCCATTCCTTTATCATCACCACTCAATTTTTGGGCGTTAATTTGAGAGCAAATATGTCTTATCACGAACATGTTGCATGATTAGCAAATAGAGCTTCTCAAAAGCTGGAAATATTATTTCGAACTAGAACTGGTGAACGGAGAACGAAATCAAATGGACGTGTAATAGATCATCAAGGACACGTTATTATCAATAAAGAAGAGAAACTGAAGATATGAAACATTACAGAGTTATTTTCTGATGCAAGACCAGATCATCCACAATCCTCAATAGACTTGTTTGGGCTCTGTATTACCACCGATGAAATGCGCATTGCAATAAATCAACTAAAAAAGGGAAAAGCCACCGGTCCCGATGAATTCACGGGGAGTTTCTTAAGCTCTTAGATGAAGATAGGATTAAGTGGCTTACGGTGATCTACAATATTATCTATGAATTAGGCAGAATTCCAGAAAGCTGGTTAAAGTCTGAGTTTATAAAGATCTCAAAAAATGCAGGCGCTAAAAAATGCGGAGAATATCGAACAATTAGCCTCATGAGCCATCTTTTACAAACATTTCTGAAAATCATTCACAGAAGAATATACAAGTTGGGTGAAGAAAACATGTCAGCTACACAATTCGGTTTTTGTGATGCCGTGGGAACCGGAGAAGTTTGTTTTCTATGCAGGTTTTGATTTAGCGTTGTAGAGACGTCAACTGTGACGTATTTTTGTGCCTGATCGACTACCAAAAGGCCTTTGATAGAGTCCAAAATCACAAAATGGTCGAAGTTCTGAAAGATCTTGGGCTAGAGCTCAACAAATACTATCGGTCTTTTCAGAGCTGCAGTGGATAAAGTAATAATAGCCAGAATGATTGCCAACGTTCGAACCGAATAGGCACGTTAAGAAGAACACATTTCAAAAAATTTTTGTATATACCAAATAACTAAATTAGAGAGATTTTGCAGCGCTTATTTTGGTAGGCCACTATTTTTATCTTTACTTGAAGCATGCGCCCAGCGTTTGGAGCTTGCGCAGTAGTAATGGGACGAAATTAAATATAAGGACCCGGCTGTTATCGTTATTTGAAGCATGCCCCCTATTTGGAACTTGCCTAGTATTGAAACAAAATAAGACAAATCTTTATTAAGGATTACGATTTTCCTTATTTAGGAACTTATAAGCGAGGTTATTTGAAGTTTGTTATTATGGTAGGGCCTGATTTTTTCCCATTTAGATCTACAAACCACTAAAAAATACAGCAAAATTGAAATGCTAATCTTTTATTACAAATAATACTGACAACAGTTGATTAGTGTTCAGATTATGTTGGGATTTTGCCATTATTGACAGAATGTCATTACAAGTGTGTGTAGTACTAATTTCAAATGAAATTTTGTTTATCGCACCTTCGTATTACCTTGGAAATATTAAAGGAAGTGATAGAAGCCGGCTAGACACAACTTTAATTTAGAAATTTATGTTGATCCATCAAATACTAATAAGCGGTGTATTTAACTATGAAATGAATGAAAAAAAATCCCCCAAGTTTATAGAAGATTACCCTTGCAATTCCTTCGCGTTAATACTGCACATGCTTGAGATAACGATTAGGACAAAGGCATGTGAAAAATAAGCGTTGCAAAATCTCTCTATTATCAAAAATAATTTTGATTCAATGTACTCCTTATGGAGAATATTCTAAAATTTTTTCGGGCGGGGAAACACAGATTTTTGGCAATTTTTTTTAAAAATAATATAAAGCAAAATTAGCGCGAGGATTACATCATGTATACTTTTGAACTTGTGTTACCACAAACTTTCATTTGACACCGCCCTCGATGACCTCGAAATTTTTTCACTTCCGACTTCACTCCCCAAAGCTAACCCCTTAACTCAAAATTTAACTATTAAAACTACATGTCTGTGATTACACATTTCAACTTTCTATGTGAAATATTTTCTACTTTGCCAGATAGACGGACAGACACTCAAGTGGTTCCATAAGTGTGTTTTCAATTTTGGTAGAGAATATTAAAAAAGGTAAGGTTAGCCCAACCTAGCATAGAACAAGCAAATATGACGTAAACTTCTATATTATTAGGAAAATTGCAAAATACATTGTCTATCAAGGTTCTGTCTCTAGTAGAACTAGTATCTTTTATCCTTTGTATGAGCCCAATGCTATTCAGATAAGTGAATAGACTATTATTAACAAATTCCAAAAAATTATCTTCTTACGACAATACTGTATCTTCGTCAGATATTCGATAAGAAATGATCTTGTACACTTAAAGTATTTAAGTAGTTTTTAATAAAGCGGGAATGTTAATAAAGCTTATTAGTTTTTAAAGTCATATATTAATAACATGAATATTCATCAAGTACCGGCTAACTTGGCAATATTGTTAATTATCAATATCATCTTAAAAAGCCGTAGAGAAAGTATGTGGATTGAAAATAAAAGCGATCTGTGGAGAAATAGCCAAATAGAGAAGAACAGGAACAATACTAAGAGAAGAAGGAGGGATAAGCGATACTAAGAAATCTCTCACAAAAATTATCTTAGATCCCTCCTGTGCATGTGTATTTTTGTCTCGGGACCTATCCGTTGGTCAACAGTATGTGTGTTCTGAAAAGTATATTAAAAAATTCATCCATATTGTCAAGGCAAATATTTTTTTTATACTTAATAAATTATTAAATGTAATACACTCTTGATAATTTTCGCTCAATCTACATTTTTCACACATTTGACACCCCACTCGGTGACCTTAATTTTTTTTTCACTTCATCCCACAAGCTAACCCCTTAAGTCAAAATTTAACTTTCAAAACTACACGGCTGTTATTGAGCCATAAATTGCTATATTCGTCCCAAATTTCCACTTTCTATATCAAATAATTTAGGAGAAAATCGAATGTGATAGACAGACAGATGAACAGACACCGAAGTAATCCCATAAGTGTTTCGTACCTAACACTAAAAAACAAGAAGAATGTAGAAAAATAGTTCAATAAATAATTCATGATTTTTTTACGATTTTTAGTAAAGCCCTAACTCAGCCATAATGCCCCGAATCGCTTCGATCAACTTTTGGTAAAGAATTACCATCAGAAAAGACTATTTACTATTGGTTTGCGAAATTGCGTCATGGTCGTGCGTCCGTTAGCGATGAATTTCGTGAAGGTTGACCAAAATCGGTTGTTGTTCCAAAAACATGCTGTGAAAAAGATCTGTTCCCGATAGATTCCGCATAATTTGACAGAAACTCAAAGCCAACCTCGTATCAAGTGGTGTAAGAAAATGTCCAAAAAAATCCACCGAGGATATACAAAACCTGGATACAACATTATAACAGAAGACGAAACTTGGATATATTCGTACGGGCTGGAAACTAAGCAACAATCAACTATTTGGATGTAATGAAAGACTGATTTTTTTGTCAAATTTCCACTTTATTGCTTTCATTACATTCGTTATGAATTTCCATCAAGTAACAGCCACAACAATTCAAAGTTTAAAAAAAAACTATTTGAATGTTCCAAGACGAACCGAATCCAACAAAAGTGGTTCGTTCGCGAATCACTTCCAAGAAAATGATCTCTTGTTTCTTTGGTTATACCGGACACGTTGCAACCATTGCTTTAGAGGATCGAATAACAGTTAATTAATGGTATATGAATTTATTTGCCAGAAGTCATCAATGAAATTAGGAAACAACCGAAAACGTCGCATCATTCTTCATCATGACAGTGCCTACTCTTACACAGCACCTCAAACAATTGATTATTTGACGAGAGAAGAACATCGAATTAATATCTCATTGCCAGTATTCACCTGATTTATCACCTAACGACTTCTTTTTGTTCCCGAATGTCAAAAAAAATGCACGGACACCGATTTTTATCACCTCAAGAAGCTGTTGAATCATTCCAAAACCACGTTTTTGATGCACCAACTTCAAAGTGGAAAGAATGTTTCGAGAATTGGTTGGAACACATGCAAACGTGTATAAAACTTAAAGACCAATATTTTAAGAAGCAGTAAAACGATTTGCACCAAATTTTTTTTCTTTCATTGTTTTTGTAAAAACTTAAAAGGTAGTCCTCGTATACGTATTCATAGGTCAGGACTCTTAAAGTAATTTCATCCAAATTCATGCTTAGTTAATAAATTACTTCTTTCTATGCAAAACTGCAGCTAATAAATTCATGCACTACAAACATCTTCAAAAACTCTCTAGTTACGGAGGTGTAGGAATAAAGATAGTTATTGTAGGTTAGTTTTTGCGTAGGAAGACGTTACTTCTCGCCTGGTCCATAATTAATCGTCCATTGAATCGCAAAAGTTATGGCCCACGAGTTCAAGAGCGTATTTTATATTCTATATTTTTCATAGATATACAAATACAGTTATGCTTAGGGTCAAAATAAGTAAAAGGGGCCACCTAAAAAATTTTTTTTTCTCAAATTTAAATGTTTTTATATGTATATAAATATGTTTTAATGTTTATATGTTTTTCGATAGAGGTACAAGTACCTTTTTACTCCCTAAATTTTTTTTGCAATACTTCAATTATTTTGCGAATAATCGCTAGGTGAATATTTACGTATAGAACTTTTCATATATTGATATTTCGGAAACGAATAGAGACAATCGAGTTAATTTTTTTTAAAAAATGAAGCTAAATGTTTATACTTTTTAGTTGAATTCATGCAGTTGCTGTAAGAATTTAGTTTGTTAAAGTTATAAACAATGTTTTTAATCAATTGCGAATTAAACCATATTCTCGGTTTCACTCGAAAATGAGATCGCACTCTTTTAATGCGTAAAACGCCACTGAGTAAATTAAAAAAAAAGTTAGTAACCTCTTATATTAAAGAAGTTATTATTATATTTTTCTGATGACGGGCGGCCTCCAACGCGCTCGTTTACTCTAACGCGCGATCCGCTAAGGCTGATGCTCTCGAAAAACTCATTAATTTTTAACGAAGGAATCATAATAGTAATAGCAAGACCTTTTGCATTTGTTATTTAATAAACAATTAAGTAAAAATTATACAATACATATTAAATTATTTCAAACATTAACTGTTACTGCTTCTTCAGAACTAGAAAAAATTTGGTTTGGTTATTTTCTTTCAGTATAAATGCATGGAATTGGCGACTCTTAAATATAGCTTTACAAGTTCGATGCTTCGATTGATAAATGTTTTCGTGAGCCTGACATTCTTCATTTGTACAAAAAGTCGAAGCTTACATTTTTAAAATAATTAACTGCCCATCAGACAAGCGTTTGGGAGATGTTATTAGACTTTCCCTCTTTCTCTGAAGTCTTGCAGTTCTCTCCGCACTTTTAACGTATCCACTAATCCCATTGCAAGCGCCTTTTCCATGGGAAGTGGTGAAAAAATTCCACTTCCACTCTGCACTAATAGCACCGAAAAATTCATGCGAGAGTCGCCGAATGAAAAATTAATACATTTTTCGAATGCCGCAGAGTCGTCGAATGTATGTGCAAAAAAAAAGTAAAAAGGTACTTGTACCTTTATCGAAAAACATAGCTACCTTTCTATTCTTTCAAATCCGAGAAAAAACATTTTCAGGTGGACCCTTTTACTTCATTTTGACTCCTTACAGATTTTGTACACAATTGGAGGACCTATCGCAGAAATTTGTTTAATATTTAATTTGATCATTTTTGCGAGAAACGCTAGGATTAGTAGAGATGTTTGGTATCACAACGAGGATACAAATCTAAAGGAAATTGGATTCTAAGGTCAAAATACCTAAGGGACTGCACTACATGGACAACTAAAACTTTGCAGTTGCATGACAACTACAGGCTCGAGAAGACCCATACAATTACCGAAAGCTGTAGATTCACCGAGGTACAGCATCCACCCTATAGTCCTGATTTAGAGTTCTGCGACTTCTTTTGTTTAAAGATTTGAAAAAAGACCCCCCGGAGGCCGAAAAGATATGATAAGATCACTGTTGCATTGTTTTTTGATTTGATTGATTGATTGATTTCAGGGAGTCTGGGCACATCGACTGCATGGCCATTTAGCGCCCATGTGCGGGCTAGTTTTGGCTGGGCGTGTGTTTGTTACTTATGTTTATGTTATATTGTGCTATATAAGTTGATTTATTTTAAAAATTTGTACGGGATGTTTCCCGAGTTTATTGTTTGTTTTAGCGAGAGGGAAGTCCATGTTTGATTCTTATAGTGGAGAAATGCGGAGATTCAAAAATATGTTTGATTGTTAACTGAGAATTGCACCTGGGACACAGTGGAGGAGGCTCGTTCTTTAAAAGGTGAATGTGGGTGACGTAGGAATGACCTACAGCTATTCTTCTCCAGATTACATTCTTTTTTCAGCTCATACATGTGTGGTGGAATGAGAGAAAGACCATTGGTTTCAGTTCCCAGAGCTTGTTAGATGGGTCTTCCAAGTCCCACTGGAGTTGGAAGAGGTTGTTGAATTTTCGTTTTACTAGATTGAGACAGTCTGATGGATGGTCCTCAGCGGTTATTGTTATACTAGTTGACATTGCTTGCTTAGCTTGTTGGTCTGCCTTCTCGTTTCCTCAAATTCCCGCGTGTCCAGGAACTCATAAGAAATTTATTGTGATCTTCTTTTTTCCTGTATGTAAAGAAGATCGGTTATTTGTCTTATGTAAGCGTTGCTTGGATTGCATTTTGTTAAGGATTTCAGTGCACTTTGTGAATCCGATATTATAAGGTATTTATCATTACGGCGGGAACCGACAGCAAATCTTAAGCATTCCTTGATTGCCAATAGTTCGGCTATAAATATTGAAGAGTGCGTCGGTAATTTGAATTTCCTGGCGACGCCTCTTCCCAGAAAAACCGCTCCCGTGCCCTTTTGAGTTTTGGACCATCAGTGAAAAATAAGGTGAAATTTTTGTTCTGTTCATTTATTAGAAGGTGGTATCTTGTTCTGATGAGGTCCTTAGAGTGAGTGAATGGGGAGAGCCAAGGTGGAAACGTGTTGAATAGAGGGTAATCGAATCTTGGGGTTAATTGTTTTTTGAGACGCAAACAAGTTATTTTTTTTTAATTGAATCAATCAACTCGAGAAATGCTGGTTTAAATGTACGAAGGCACAATAGTGTAAACGGTAGTTATGTAGATGTTTTTTTGTTCTGCGAGTTTTATAACGTGTCTATTGATGCAACGGTCCGACCCTGACTGTCTCCAAAATCGCCGGGGTTTAGTCTATTGCTATACTAATCGTGAAATCAGATTGTATTGCGGAATTGTAGATTATTATTTTTGTTTATTTTCATTCATTCAGGTTTTTTTGTTTAATTTCATTTGTTTTTACATGTGTTTTTTCGTTAATGATTTGCAATTTTTCTCTGTTAATAACCAAAAGTAACCTCTTTAAACCACTAAATATCCTTGAGTAGTGCGCATCGAACGGTGTTTTTAGTTCGGTCTAGTAGAGATCAATAGTCATAGGCGTGTAGATGCCAAAGATGATATAGTAATGTAGTACTATAGATAGTAGTTGCAGTTCCTATTGGCGTTATTGTGAGTGATGACCTCAAAAATCATAGTGCCAACTACATATTATAAAAAGTCAAATCAAGCTAGTAAAGCATAATTATTATAAATAATTAATTAATGATAACGGCAACCCGGCTAAAATGTACTGTGATATTATAAACTGTAACGTAACAAATTAAACCAAGAAGTGGACCCGCTAAATAAATTTTTTGTTTAGATTGCTGATGAAATTGCATCTTAAACAACTACTACACGGGGTGAAAAGTCCCTAGACTTTCGAAGAAAAAAACAGTGTTTTTGACAAAAATCGATTTTATTCTTCTACTTAATTTCCTTCAAGAGCGATATACTTATTCCGGCGATCTTCCTACATTTGGATACTTTTCATGTAGTATAATTTTGTCGAGCTCTCTAAAATAGACTTCAGTTTCCCATTCGACCTCTTCATTTCAGCCTAATGTTTTTCCCTGAAGCGACTTTTTTAAATTTGGAAAGGATAATAATCGGTAGGGGACGGATCTGGTGAATATGGCAGATGAGGATACCATGCACATCTCAAAAAATATTTTTCAGCTGAGGTTTGTGGTCTTGGACGATTCGTTCGACGTTCATGAGGTTCCAGCCACTCCGTGTAGTGCCTGTTGGCGTGTAGTCGTGGTTTCATGTTTCGTCTATTGTTACGAATCGAATTACGCCGAAATCGTGCCAAACAAAGTTCTGAATCTTCGACACGTTGCTGTTATCGATCAGTCGTGAGAATGCGCGACACCCATCGGGCACATAGCTGTTTCATATGCAAATATTCATGTAAAATATGCTTCACGCGTTCTGTTGATATTTTCACAATGTCATATATCTCTTTCACGTTCACTTTGCGATCATTCAGAACAATTATATATATATATATATATATATATATATATATATATATATATATATATATATATATATATATATATATAGGTATATATGTTATGTCGTAGAGAATGGGTTCTAGCTATAAAGACGCTACTAAATGTACCTTTTTAGTGTTCCGTACGGAACACTTATAAGATCACTTCGGTGTCTGTCTGTCCATCTGTCACACCCGATTTTCTCCGAAACTATTTGTCATAGAAAGTTGAAATTTGGCAATAATATAGGAATTGATGGTCTCATCAGAGCCATGTAGTTTTGAAAGTTAAATTTTGACTTAAGGGGTTAGTTTTGGGGGGTGAAATCAGAAGTGAAAAAAAAAATTTTTTACTGGGTGATCGAGTGTGGTGTCAAATGAACGCCTGTGAAAACACGAATAAAAAAATATATATATGTATATATATATATATATATATATATATATATATATATATATATATATATATATATATATATATATATGTATATATATATATATATATATATATATATATATATATATATACATATATATATATATATATATATATATATATATATATATATATATATATATATATATATATATATATATACATATATATATATATATATATATATATATTATATATATATATATATATATATATATATATATATATATATATATATATATATATATATATATATATATATATATACATATATATATATATATATATATATATATATATATATATATATATATATATATATATATATATATATATATATATATATATATATATATATATATATATATATATATATTATATATATATATATATATATATATATATATATATATATATATATATATATATATATATATATATATATATATATATTGTAATACTTGCGCGCACTTTTCTTTGTATTATTTTTAAAATATGGCGAAAAATCGCTGTCCACCCGCCTTATCTCGAAAAGTACTTATCAAAAAATTTTGAAAAAATTCTGGAATATTCTCCACGGGGTGTAGATTGAACGAAAATTATTACGAGTGCATTAGCTGTAATAATTTATCTGGTATATAAAAAAAAAAAACAGAAATTTCAAGGTCATCAATTTTCAGTAAAGATTGGAAATAAACTTTGTTGAAAACTCATTTGGGGTGTGTTTTATGAAGTCACTGATCATTTTATACTTCCGTTACAACATTTTTTATTTTAAAAGCAATCAACGTACGGAACACTAATTGCGCAAGTTCAACTTGCACTTGACCCGTTATTTTTATTTATTTTGCACTCCACCTATGTATTTTTATTCATCAACTTTATTTATCCAGCATAGAAATAGGAAATGCAAGTCCTTTGTTAAAATAAACAGATCTGAGGTGTCTATAAAGCAAAGAAATTAGGATATAAGAAAAATAGAAATTTATTTCTACATATTGACTTATTAAACTTGTAATTCATACAAAAGAAATGTTAAAATATGAAAACTGTGATTTAGAATTAAAAGAACTATATATATATATATATATATATATATATATATATATATATATATATATATATATATATATATATATATATATATATATATATGTTACAATTAAACTAATGTTTGTGTCTTATTAAAAAAAAGTTTTTTGATATATATAAGATATTACTGGCCTTAAAAAATTCTTTCTTCAACGTTGATAAACGAGTTCCTTTACTTAGAATGGTGGGATGAAATCTTAGTCGTGGCATCCAAAAAGGGCTGGCAGCGAATTCAAAAAAAAAAACAGGAGAAAATTGGAAAGATCAGAAACCTAGTGTCAAAAAATATTCAAAACCGCTTAATAGAGAAAACTGTAGCTAGAAGGGGAATTGGTGATAAAAGTTTTCAAAAACAGCAGTAAAACTTCGAGAAGAAAAAATTATCTGAAAAGATCTCTAGCTTTTCCGATAGTTTTACCTTATAGACTCTGCAGCATGTGAAGTCGGCCCGCTTTCCATAGGAGGGTTTTTTTAATTCAAAATTTCGATTTTGATATGCAGTATCTTAAAAAAAACAGGTGAACAGAATTGAGGTAAATCACCGAACACTTGACGCTCTTTACTGAAAACTGATCCCGCTGTCGCCGACCTGCTGAAAAATTGATTGTGCCCAAAATTCTTTATAAATTCTACACTTTCCGTATTTAACATGTTTGCCTAACTATTCACATAAGTAAGTTAGAGGTGTGGTGTATTTATATATATAAAACTGCCAAGATGTGGTCAAAAAATCCCTTGCGACGCCTCTGTTTCGTTAAAAGTTAATCACAAGAACACTATTTTCTTCCATTCTTCTTCTAAAGAATAATTGCAGTCTAACAACTTTAATATCGTTCTTTCGCTACAGTTCTTTTAGTGACGTGGTTTTTTTGACATAATTATTGACGCTTCTTTACAAGTCCAGTGCAGTTAGGTTCATTTAGTTTTTCTTTGCTGGTTTTTCGGCCGGAAAAGTTGTTAAATTTGTTGGATTGTTAACATCGTTTTCGCTAAAAAGGTGAGTTTTTATTAATAAATTTTACGTATAGGCTTCTACCTTTCATATTATTGTCTTCATTTCATTGTTTTATTTCCAATTTGAACTTTTATCTAATTTAAATTCCTAAAGAAGTTTGTCGAAAAAGTATTGAGCCTTTGGAGTTCAAAATTGTTTTGTATATTTCTAAAGAATTCTATTAGACCAAATATGTCCCATTTTGTCCGATAACCTCCGGCCATTTTTCTGGCAACACCATAATTCTGTAGTTTCTGGACGAAAAAGTGTGTCAAGTGGTTTTCACAGACCTCTTTTCAGACTATAGTTAACACCATTCAGGGAATTCTGCAGATACCGAAACAAATGGTAGTCTTATGGTGCATGGTCCTGGATATATATTGGATGCATTAATACTTCCCAGCCAAGCTCTTTCAATTTTTGCCGAGTTATCAAAGATGTGTCCAATCTGGGGTTGTCACGGAGGAAAACGACATCATTTTTGTTCACACATTAGCCGTTCGCTTGCTTCAGTCTCGTCAATTGCTGACAGTAGAGTACACCAGCAACCGTCTGACCGGGCTGCAGCGGCTCATGATGAACGATTCCCTTCCAATTCCACCTAACACACAGCTTTACCTTTTTTGGCGTTAAACCGGGCTTTGCCATCGTTTGTGGAGCTTGATTCTTTTTCGACCACGAACTTTATCGCACATTATTGTCGTACTTGATCCACTTTTCATTGTCGGTGATCAACCTCTTCAGAAATGGCTTGATTTCGTGACTTTTCTGTAGAGATTCGATCGATTAAATATTTTAGCTTCAAATCATGTGGCACCCAAACATCGAGCTTTTTTTGTAGCCAGCTTTCTCCAAATTATTTAAAACTGATCCACCTGGTTTTTCTTACATTCAGAGTTAATCCAAATCTTTCGCTGGTAGTTACGACTCGATTGATCAGTTGCTGTTGTTCATTGTACTCCCATTAACTGTTATTCCTTCAATCGATTCAGCGATGGCCTCATTATACACAGCATTAGAATAAAGATTGAACAAAAGTGGTGCGAGAATACATCCCTGACTTACACTTTGGGTTATTTTTATGCTTTCGGACTTTTCCAGCCCAATTTTAACTTTCACTGATTGATTTTAATACATATTCTTAATAATATTTAGATCTCTTTTGTCTATATTTGTTGTTTCTAGAATTTTTTATTAAATTCTCGTGCATCACACAGTCGAAAGCTTTATTGTAATCTATAAACCATGCATATACATCTACATTCATATCTTTACGACGCTGGACCAGTACATTTAATGAGAGTAAAGCTTTCCGTGTACCCATGCCTTTTCGGAATCCGAATTGTGTGTTATCTATTTTTGCTTCACATTTTCTATATATTCTGTTGCGGATGATTCTCACGAATATCTTGAGAACGTGAGACATTAAACTTATTAAGCGATAATCGTTATTTCAATTTCATTGATTTCGACTTTTTAGGAATTGGAATGAAAGTCGCCTTTAGCCAATCAAGAGGGATCTGTCCAGTTTCATAGATATTGTTAAATAAGATTACAAATCGATTAATAAATGGACTTTCATCTTAAGATATTTTGATGATTTCTCCCTCTATCTTATCTGGACCAACTGCTTTTCCATCTTTCTGTAGTTGTATAGCATGAATAACTTCTCTTCTTGTTACTATCTCATTTTCCCTGTTTAATTGTAAGTTTGTGTCCATTGAAAAGTTGTTCTATGTATTGCTCCCATGTCTTTATTTTGTTCTTAATATCCAGTATAATTTTATTACTTCCATTTCTGAGAATTGTTTCTGGTTTTTCCTTGTTTTTTTCCTCCCAAGTCCTTTACCTTCTTATGTGTCATGTTTCTCTTGTAGTTTCTCTATTTCTTAGCATTTCTCGCTCAATCAGATTTCATAAGCTTCTTTCACTTCACTCATCTTCAAGGCTCTCTAAATTAAGTCTGAATAGACGAATTCCGACAGTTTTTGCACGTCAAGTATGACTTGATGCGACTTATATTACCTGAAATAGTTGACACTAAAGCTATCGAAAAAAAATTGCTCAATACTATTTTCCCTTTATATACTATTTTTTTAAATTAAATTCAATCTAGGGTAATTTGCTTATGTCCTAATTGAAGCCTTTGTAAAAAAATCGATTTTCGTATACTGTATGTAATTCTAATCCTCTTTCCTATATATCCGTTTTTACCCTATAAGACTTCTGGTCGACACCGTCAATGGTTTATGCAGGGCTTAATGTAAATCCCGTGAACTCAGGTCATTTTTTTTCTAGGAGATCATTTGAAATTTAAGAAGGAATATGAAATAAAATTTAATTCTTTTTCCTTCTTCCAGTGCCCTGTCAATTTGGGACGTTGGCAATCCTGACCTTATTGACGGCACTTCAAAACAGCTCAACAGACGTAAGTCCGCAATATAGCCAAGAATGTCGTCTTCTCCCTTGATCTCGTTTGCTATGTGTTTTTCCCTGTATTACAAGCTGCGAGAGACAGTATTTATTATGTCTCATGACGTGGCCAAGATATTCAAGCTTTCACCCTTTAATTGTGAGTGTAACTTCTTTGTCATTGCCTATTCGGCGCAGAACTTCTACTAAGGTGGTGATGTGTTCGGTCCACGAAATCTTCAGAATCCGGCGGTGCACTCACATCTCAAAGGCTTCAACTTTTTTCATTACTGTTTTCGTCATCGGCCACGACTCTACATCGTATAGAAAGACGGGAATACGTAGCATTTGGCTAATCTAACTTTTAGTCGGAGTGACAAATCATTGCATGTAAATAGGCTTCTCATACCATTAAAGCTTGCTCGAGCTTTTTCGATTCTTGTTATTTCAACAGATTGGTCCCACTTTGCATTAACCACTGTCCCCACGTATATATAGAATTCAACAGGCTTGATTATTTGGCTATTTAACTGAAGATGTCTTGCTGCTTGTTGAGATTTGCTTATTATCATCTAGTTAGTTTTTAGATATATTCAGGTGGAGACCATACTCTTCGCTAACCCTTTGCACCTTTTCAACAAGATCTTGAGGTTCATCGATGTTACAGGCCAGCAAGACGGGTATCATCAGTGTATTTTATGTTGTTAAAAATCAACTCGCTATTTATTTTGATGCCTTTGTTAACTCCCTCTAGTGCTTTGTTAAATATTTCCTCGGAGTATAGGTTAAAGAGGAGGGGAGTCAGAGTAGGATTTATCTATTCTTATGTTAGCCGATTGTACAGATTTGCTATGATGCAAATTTCTTCGCCATCAATATCAGCTTTTTGAAGAATTTCCGTTAGCCGTTCGCCCCTGACGTTGTCAAATGCTTTGCGAAGTCCAAAAAATACAGGAATGCATCTTTGTTCATATCTCTGCAGCGTTGGATGAGCACTTGTAAGCTAAAAATGGCTTCACGTCTACCAAGAGCTTTACGAAAAATTTAATTAGATTTATTAATTAAAAAACTAATTCTTTACGAAAAGAACAGAAAAATTTAATATCTAAGATACACAAACTCCACTATTCTCTAGATATATCTCGGTTCCTTCAGAGAGTCACTAGAGGGCTTCGAAACATTATTATTTAGTAATTTTGTCTAAAATCATGCATTTGTACGATTTCCACAATCAATACAAAAAGTTAGATGATGCAGCAAAATTATCAAATTCATTTCTCACTGTTTTGTAGCTTTAGACTAAAAAAAATCCTGTGGTTATCTATCTACCGTATTAGCCAGATCGTAATGAGAAATGTCAAAATGAGGCTACGTTAAAAAAATAGAAATCCAAACCGTAATACTGCTAAAATAGTGTTGAATTTGTCGATGTTAATTGTTAAAATGGTAATTAAGATTGTTGAGTTTTTTCTAGGAAATAGGATAATTTTAAAACCCAACGTTAACATGGACGGAATCAATTAAATAAACTGTTTAAAAACAAAATAATTACAATTCGATTAGAGTTATCAGAGCCACTGCCTTTATCAATTCAAAAATGCTGTAGTCAAGACCGTAGTCAATGATGAGGAGCTCTGTCGAAGGATCTGAAATTTTAAAAAAAACTAGGTTGTATATAGTAACAGTGCAAAAATAACCTAAAATATTCAGGATTCAGAAAGACGAAAAGTACACATAAATTTTTTGGAAATTTGATTTGTTTCTATTTTGACTATATTATGTATATTTTAACTACATTGTAAAAGTTTTTTTTTAGTTTTTGTATATATATATATATATATATATATATATATATATATATATATATATATATATATATATATATATCGGGTGGCGCATAAGTAACGCTATGAATAACTTTTTTCTTTCTGATTTTATTTAACGTTGGCGTTTATTAAAATTTAGAATATAGTTTGGAAATATGTTCACATTATGTTTTGAAGATAATATCTTTCAAATGGTGCCCATTGTTTGCTTCGACCTGACGTGCTCTTTCCAGAGCATTTCCCATAACTTTTCTTAGAATTTCAGGTCTCAGCGCCCTCACTTCTTCTCGGATATTCGCCTTAAGCTGTTGGATGGTTCTTGGCTTATTGGCATATACCTTACTCTTTAGGTAACCCCAAAGAAAAAAATCGGGAGCCGTTAAATCGCGGTGGCCAGTTAAAATCAGAAAAACGCGATATTATTCGATCGGCAAAAATTTCACGCAGGAGAGCCATAGTTGGACGAGCTGTGTGAGCTGTGTCTTCATCTTGTTGGAACCACAATTCTGGATTGTTCTCTACCTCGGGCCTTAAAAAATTTTCAATCATTGCCCGGTATTGAATGCCAATCACATTAACCGCAACTTGTTCGTCGTTTTCGAAAAAATATGGTCCAATGATCTTTTCTGAAGTTATTCCACACCATACTGTGCATTTAAGTGGGTGCATTTGATGTTCAACAATTATTCTTGGATTTTGGGTGCCCCATATTCTGCAATTTTGTTTATTCACATGACCATTGAGGTGGAAATGGGCCTCATCGCTCATTATGAGTTTGTGAATAAACTCGTTGTTTTCTAGGCACAATTCTTGCAAACGGCGACTATATTGAATGCGTCTTTGTGCATCATTTGGTTTTAACTCATGAACCAATTGAATCTTATATGGGAAAAGGTGTAAATTATGTAAAATTCTTTGCAAAGACCGCCTAGACATCACCAACTGCTGAGAACGTCGCCTGGTGGAAGTTTCGGGGTTTTCCTCAATACTTGCTTGCACCCGAGCAATGTTCACATCATTTCGAACTGCACGAGGTCTTCCAGCACACGGAAGATTACAGACAGCCCCTTGTTCCCGAAAACGCTGAACCAATCGGTAAATTGTTGGAGCGCTAGGTGCATTTCGAACATGAAAGAAATTTCGATATGATCTTTGTGTCTGAATAATCGAATGCTGACTTTCATAATAAAATTGAACAACTTTGGTTCTTTGTTCTGTGCTGAGTCTTTCCATCATAAATTTCCCAAGATTTTCAAAGTTAATTCTGAAAAAAAAAAAAAAAAAAAGACGTTAACAAAAAATTTATTCACTTATTAAATCATAACGTTACTTATGCGCCACCCTATATATATGTACAGTCAGTCCAAAAAGTCTCCATACACCACCTTCTTTCTATACTATTTTTCTGTTATGTTTAACTAATTAATTGGAACTATGAGAAAACATGTTTAAATTAATATTTGAAACTTAATCAACGAGGATTAGTATTAAAAACAACTACGGAACATTTTATTTAGAAGTCACAACATTGTTATAAAAATGTAAACTAAATTAATATCAAAAGAGTCTCCATACACTTAACAATGACCAATAATAGTTTGACGGAGTTCAATGGAAATTAACAACTTCGTTTAAACTAATATTTAGTGGGACTGCCGTTGGCCTTGATTTTCTCTCTGTCATGCTTCCAACCAACTTTCTAGTAACTTCTGCTGGCATGTTCTCCCATTCGTCAATATTCTGTTTTTTAATCCTTCTCTATTTGAAACATTATGTTTGCGCGAATGCGCCGTTTAAGTTCCTCTCATAAGTGCTCGATGAGGTTAACATCGGGTGATTGCGGAGGTGTATGAAGCTGCTGTCGCACATTATGAATCATCCATTCTCGTACTAAGTTTGTAGTATGTTTTCGGATCATTGTCCTGTTGGAAAATGTATCTTTTTTCGAGTGCTAATTTTTGGACACTTTCTCTTAAATTGTCTCCCAAAAGTTTCAGATAAACATACTGATCCATGGTACCAATAATAAAAATGTAAATTTCTAACCCCTCCAGCGGACATGCCACCCTCTTGTCTCACCGGAAAACAAATGTTTTTACTATCGAATGCGGTATTCTTCTTTCTCCAAACTTTAATTCTGCCCAAGCACGATAACTCTCCGCAGTTTTCAGAACGAACATACTCTATTTCATTGAACGAAGATATTAATTGGACTGACAATCCCGTAATAGCTAACATTAAAGCAACTGATGCTGATCAAGGTGCTAATGCTGCCATCAGATATGCAATTATAAGTGGCATTACCTAATCTCAATTTGCTGTCGCCAGTTTAACAGGAGATGTGACATTAGTAAAACCGTTGGATTATGAAACACTAAGAAACTACCGCCTAGTTATTAGAGCTCAAGATGGAGGAAGTTCTGCACGTTCCAATACGACTCAACTTTCCTAGATTCTACACATCACTTTTTCAGAAAAGTGTACAAATAATTTTTTAGTTTCATCACTAAAGATTACGGATTCCTAAAATTCAGGAGGTTTAGTAACGTATTCACTAGCAAAAGCTAACCGCTTTTTGCGATTAGCTTCCAAAATTAACACCTTCTTCCTGACTGCGCATCCTTTATAGCCGCTCCTGTGTAAACAATTTCTCACTGTTTGTGAACAAACATTTTTCGAAAATAGTTTCCATACTTTTTCTTTTAATTCTGGAATCTATAATTATTTATCTAACAATACTGGCCTCTTCACGTGGAGTCAGTTTCTTAGGACGACCGGAGCGTGGTCGAATTTTATAGGAACCCGTTGATTTATACTGGTTTACAATGTACTGAACAGTAGCAAGCGATTTTTTTAACAATTTTTCCTATATTTCTGTACGATTTTCCATTTTTTCACAATAATTATGATCTTTCGAACTTGAAATGGAATTTCACAATTTCTCTCGCTCCTTTTTAATACTACTTTGAAAACCCACTGCAAAATTACTAGCAACAAGTGACAGATTATAAAGTATGGCCGGAAATTATTCATTTGTTTTCAGTTTAGCGAGCAATAGATAGCTCGATAAAATGCGGCTGATTATAACATGTTTTTTTCAATGCAGTTCTTGAGATATGATGACTTTTTGACATTAATTTTGTTTACATTTTTATAACAATGGTGTAACTTCTAAATAAAATGTTCCGTATTTGGTTTTAATACTAATCCTCGTTCGTTAAATTTCAAATATTAATTTAAACATGTTTTCTCATAGTTCCAATTAATTAGTTAAACTTAACAGAAAAATAGAATAGAAAGCAAGTGGTGTATGGAGACTTTTTGGACTGGTTTAAAAACATTCTTCGACGCTTTCCGACTTCCAATCTCTATCTTTGTCGGCCGTTCTTTAGATCTTCCAGATTTCCTTCCTCGATCTCTCTGTCTGTCCCCTCTCTTCAACTTGTTCTAGGTCTGTCTCGCTGTTTGTTGCCTTCTGGTTGCCAATTTAGTATTTTTTTTGTGACTCGATGTTCGTCTGTTCTTTGGATGAGCCCAAACCAGATAAGTTGTTTGGTTAGAATGTCATCTGTAATACTGTGTTTAATGCCCATGATTTCTTTAGTATATTCGTTGATGACTTTTTTCTTCTGGATCTTCCTGCTGCTCTTCTCCGTTGCACTCAGCGTGGCTAATTTTCTTTCCTTCAGAGGCCACGTATATAATGCGATATCTTTCACTATGGTTTCATATATCCTCTTTTTGTTGATTTTATTAATATACTGATCTCATAGAATATTGTTTGATAATTTAATGCCCTATTTCCTGGCGTATTTCTTTCTCTTATTGCCTCGTCCAGTTTTCCATCCTCTGAAATTCTTATACCCAGATACTTGTAAGCGCCGCAGTATTTTATCGTGGTTCAATCGTCCAGTATAAGATCTTTTTATTATCCTCCAATACACAGATGTTCCGTTTTCTTTATATTGACTTCTGACAGTTTTTTGTATTCATGAAATAGTCTTCTCATCACGTAGTTCAGGTCGTGGCGATCCTTCACCACTTGATCATCCGCGAAGCATAGCGTGTACAACATGGTGTCAATTAATAGTATCCCCATTGGTCGGCATTTCTGCTTCCATGTCTTTAGAACATTTACCAGATATATCTTAAAAAGGTTGGGCAATAAACAGCATCCTTCCTTCAGACATTTTGACGTAATAATTCCTGTGTTGTTTGTGTTCCTGTTTTAATTTTTTTGTTATGCGTTAATCGTATAGTGTAATTCTATGCTAGAAAATATTATAACTAAACACAGGCAATATAGAGTTGTTTTACAGGCCAGCATGTTACTTCAAAGAGATATTAAGTTAATTTTAATTTTCTTCGAATCGCAAGGTTTTAAAATTTTTGAAAGTATAGTGGCGATTTTCAGTTAATATAGTTTTTAGACTGAGTTTATAGTAGGACGGAAAGCGTCGCCAGCCAGTAATTCCGACTCTATAAAAAAACCCTTATTTAATATTTAAAAATTGTAAAATTTATTTTTGGATAACAATACAATAACGATCCAAAAACATTTCCAATGCTTAATATTTCTATAAATATACAAATAGGGGTAGAAAAGCAACTGTATCGATGCGATGCATCGTCCTTGCGTTTTGTTTTTATTTGCGAGGGTGAATCACCCTACATTGTTCAATTATGTCTCGTGTTTGAGTCATTTGGTTTCCCTGAATCGGGAACTTGTCACATTTATCTTAATATTTACCCAGTCTAAGAGCGGGATTAAGTCACGTGATGAAAGAATTTACTGCTTCTAATTATAACGAAGTTTGTACAAGGAACGTTTCCGATATTTAAATATGTGTTCTAAGACTTATTACACTTTACTACCCTGAGTTGTGGGGACAAAATAATCGTACATAGTGGTAGGAGCTTTTTTTTAATAGACAGGTGTGTCTATTAATGCAGAACGTTGAGTAACCAAGATATTTTTAAAACAGCTATCATTTTTTGGTTCCGTTCAGGCATGTTTCCAAATAAAGGGGTATTGTCAAAGTTAAAACAGGCAAGTCCCGAAATCTGAAGAATACGGTGAATGAGAAAGCAATTCGAACTTCAATTCTGGCAATTTTGCCATCGTAACGATTGACTTGTGACACGATGCGTTGTCTTGATGAAAGAGCACTTTTTTCTTGTTCATTTGGGGCCGTTTCTTTGCGATTTTTGCCGTCAAACGCACCAATAACTTTATATAATTTTCGCTATGTTTTTCAGCATAGTCGATGAAAATTATTCCATGCGCATCTCAAAATACAGAGGCCAAAACTTTTCCAGCCGACTGTTGTGTCTTTGGTCGCTTCGGGCGGATTTCACCGGCTGCTATCCGCTCAGCTGACTGCCGATTTGATTCCGGTGTGTAGTGGTAGATCTGTGTTTCATCCATTGTCACATATCGCATGAAAAAATCCTTTTTATTGCGCTTTAAACAGGTCCAAACAGCGCTAAGAATCATCAACGCGTTGTTGTTTTTGGTCCATTGTGAGCAAACGCGATACACGTTCTTTTGATATCTTTAGAGTGTCAGCTATCTTACGCAATTTCATTTTACGGTCATCCAAAACAATTTTATGGATTTTTTTTATGTTTTCCTGTGTAATCACCTCATTTGGGCGTCCAGAGCGTTCAGCATCATTTGTATCTGTACGACCGCGTTTAAATTCAGCATACCAGTAAATGATTGGGAGCGGAGTCCCCATAACACTTCTCAAGCTGCTTGCTTGCTTGAACGGTATTTTTTCCCATCAAAAAACATCAACAAAATCAAATCAAATTCTATTTTTTCCATTGTTTTGAAAATATCAAAAGTAGTGTCACTAATACCACTGTAACTTGTAAATTAATTGTCGAAATGTCATGAAATTTGTATCGTTTGAAGGTTTTTTAAAAAGAGTGACATCGATGTGTCTGACCAAAAACTTTTCAGCCTACGTGTTTATATATATAATATATATATATATATATATATATATATATATATATATATATATATATATATATATATATATATAAATATATATATATATATATATATATATATATATATTTATATATATATATATATATATATATATATATATATATATATATATATATATATATATATATATATATATATATATATATATATATATATATATATATATATATATATATATAATATATATATATATATATATATATATATATATATATATATATATATATATATATATATATATATATATATATATATATATATATATATATATATATATATATATATATATATATATATATATATATATATATATATATATATAATATATATATATATATATATATATATATATATATATATATATATATATATATATATATAT
>JAHKBH010000599.1:0-29928 GCA_019049505.1 Pachyrhynchus sulphureomaculatus
GATAAAGCAATAATAGGAAATTGCAGTTGCATTGTTTTTTTATAGGAATGAATAGCGCTCAACGAGTACGTTGCTGAGCGAGCCAAAACGGTTCTATTAAGTAAAACCATTTTAATCAGTAAAATTTTTTGGAAATCCAAATGTTTTTGGTATTACTGGAAAGAGTAGAAAATCAAAATTCTAATGATACCAAAAATAATACCACTGTTTGAAAATTAAATTCGAGGATCGGTATCAAATGAAGCAAAACCGTTGGAGTCGATTTTTTTGCTCACTAGTATATCTTCTTCTTCTAACAGCCCTTCACAGTCCACTCCTGGACATAGGCCTCCCCCATATTTTTCCATAGTCTTTTGTCCTGTGCTATCTGATGCCATTTATTCCCTACAATGTTTTTGATGTCATCTAGCCAGCGTAATTGAGGTCTGCCAACACTGCCCTTATGAAGGCGAGGTCTCCACTGTACAGTACGCCTTGTCCATCTTGAATCGTCCTGTCGTGCATCATGGCCCACCCAGTTCGACTTCAATTGAGCAATGCGTTCTATAACATCTTCAACTTTTGTTCTATTCCTAATATTCTCATTTGTGATATGATCTCTGAGACTTATTCCTAACATCATTCGTTCAATAGCCCTTTGTGTTTGTTGGCTGATCTAATGGTGAGCGTCATGGTTTCCATCCCGTATGTCATTACTGGTAATATGCAGGTGTTAAAAGCTTTTCTTTTTAAATTGATCACAATTTTCTCATTTCTTAAAATATGTGTCAGTTTTTACCTATGGCTGCCCATGTTAACAGGTTGACTGCCGATCTATATTTTTGAGTTTGTGGTTGACGCCGGTAAGATTTTTCCAAATATTTTTATTTTATTGTGGTAAATATGAATTAAAATTAGTCTTGGATGTGTTTTTTTATGTGCCATTCAAAATATTAGAAAAAAAAAAAAATTTCACTCCGGTCGGAGTAATCGGCATTGCAAGTGAAAATTTTTACTAGATGCCGAACACTCCGATCGGAGTGTCCAATTAAATAAGTAAAGAAATAATAAATCGAACTCATGAACTCAAAACATTTATTTCTAAATCATTTTTGTACATTTTTATGGTAATCCTCAAAGCAATTAAGGCAAAAACCTGGTTGTCCAGGGCACATTTTGCATTCATACACTGTTTGCTTTCTTATTTTATTTTTCCTGCATTCTTTGCATTCCTTTCTGCTTACCCGTTTTGTTTCTTTAGTTCCTTTTTTTTCACTAACAATTTTTTCTACTTTGCTGATGCTGTGGACATTTATTTGGCCTGGAGAAATTTGCGGCAAATTAGTAATTGGTCGTCTGGCTAGTAAATTTCTTATGACATCCAATCGGAAGTCATATAATCGTAACTGGTCAGACCGCGAATATTTATTGTACAAAAAATAGGCGTTTATCATGCTCATTTGCAGCACATGCATGAATAACTTTTTGTACCACCGAATGGTTTTACGGCTGCAAGGATAATATGCCATCATTTGATCCTGTCTATCTATACGGACATAAAAGCATTATATTCAATGATTGCGGAAGGTTTTTCAGATTCTTGATTTCTTTTGTTTTTAAAAATGCCCATTTCGCTTCCAAATTCTGTTGAAATGTATTGAACATTGCGTTTATCGCGCCATTTTCCGACATGCACTCCATTGCAAAACATAGATTTATTCTCACCACGTTTTAAGTTTGCACTCATTACCTCTTTCGGATTATCTTTCCTCTCAGCTCTCAGTGTACCAGTGCAGTATGTATTTTGTTTGAAGTAATTTCCTAGCTAAATTAACACTATTGTAAAAATTGTCTAGATAAACAGCATGTCCCACACCCAATTTTTCCTCCAATAAATGTAAAATAATCTTTTCAGTATGTCCGCTTCCACCATAAACATCTGTCGCACCTTCGTAGACACGAAATTTCAAAATAAGTCCATTAGGCTCTGTCAGCATGTATAACTTCATACCATACTTATGACGCTTATTCTTGATATTGTTTAAACTGGAGACGACCCCGATAAAGTACCATAGCTTCATCCAAAGACAACTCTCTTCCAGGATAGTAAATTTCTCCCATCTTGTTGTTAAAAAAATCTGCCACAAATCTAATCTTTCCTAGCCGATCTGCCGGATCCCTATCTGGAGATGTAAAATGCAAACACCTCAAGATAAGCAAAAATCTATTCCTTGACATATATTTTCTAAAAAAAGGTAGATTAAATAGCGGATCAGTTTTCCAATAATCGTTAAGACGGTGCCAGTGATATTGAAGTAACAGGGCCAAAAAAATTTTTAGTTCGTCAAGAGTAAGATCTTTAAAATTAGTAATTGATTTTGTACTTGTTTCTGGGCGCAGCAAAACCTCGACTGCGTAAGAGTTCGTTCGTTCTACAATAGTTTGTAAAAAATCATCATCAATGATCATTTCGAAAAAAAAATCGATAAGTGCACCCTGTCCTGGAATTTGCACCAATAATTCCTGGGTTTTCTGGAACAAAATTTGTTTTAACGCACCTCTGTGGTTCCATTTTATCTCATCAAGGCTAGGAAGTGTTTGATGTGGCCGAATAGGGTCTATAAAATTCTCTTCTTCGGACTCGGAGCTTGAATTTTACATCACTATCGTCTGTGTCTGGTACGTAATGTTCGTCACTACTACCTCCGCTTTCTTCCAATAGCTGCAATAATTCAGTGTCAGTTAGCTTCTCTTTTTCTTATCATATACCTTTTTTTTCATCACTACAATGTCTTTTTTTAATACCAGAAGGCCCAGGTTGATTGTCCATATTGTACGGCAGATTACAACCAAACCAAAAGCAAATCCGCGCGAACCACTTAAGCACCTGTTAGAACTTGCGTTTTTAAGCAACGTCACCACTAGAAACACGTTTCATATACAACGCCGATGGAATACTAAAACGTTTCGTAAGAACGCATGTCAAACTCCGATCGGAGTAGACGGCGTTGGCGAAGAGACCCGACGCACTCCGATCGGAGTGGTCGGCAGTCAACCTGTTAACCGAACACGTCTACTTATCTCGGCAGTTTGATTTTCTTTGCCTAATTTGATATTGTGATCTAGGTATATATATATATATATATATATATATATATATATATATATATATATATATATATATATATATATATATATATATATATATATATATTCCTCGACATTTTTCATAACTTGTTCTCCTATATGTACATCTACCTCATCCTTTGTCATGATTTTAGTTTTATTCATGTTTATTGTTAGTCCAATTTTTACGGATTCTTCTTGAAGTTCTTTTAGCTAATACGTACAATGTCGTCCGCAAAGCGCAGATGGCTTAGGTACCTACCTTCTATCTTGATGATGCCCTTTTCATCCCAATTTAGCTTTGGGGAAATGGTATCTCCCTGTCTGACTCCCTTTTTGATTGCAATTTTGTTTGTTTTAATGTCCTCTGCAATGTTAACTGTTATTGTCGCGTTATCATATATATTTTTAAGAAGCTTTTATATCCCAGTATATATACATATATATATATATATATATAATATATATATATATATATATATATATATATATATATATATATGTATATTGTAAGGTGTTAACTTGCCCGCACTTTTGTACCCTGTGAAAAGTTGTTTGTCCCACGCTTGAGCGCAATTTTCTTGCAGCCCCCCGCTTTAATTTCTGATAATGAATTGAGTGACTAATGATTTAAAAAGAACTAAAGAAATTAAACAAACCCTAGCTCAGTTTTCCTTGGTAGAGAGATATGGGTAAGAGATAATTTTTGTACGTCTTTTTGGAATTTTTTTTTATTTTTTTTTTAAAAAGCTTTAGCTGTACAAATTTTGGGCACCATTCATTTTAAAATAGAAAGGATCTAACTTCAGCTAAAAAAATGAAAAAATACTGAAAGGGTGTACTGTTGGTAAATAAAAAAATCAGTTTTGGTACAGCCGTTCTTATCCTGAAAAGTAAGATAGGTATTCAGTGAGACACTAGCTTTAATCAACAAAAAGAAAATTTATTCATGTTTTTAAAAATAAAAAGTTCTAACCTTTGCAGTTTTACAGGATTACTAAAAAACTTTAGCCTAACAGGTAGTTATGACATTTAAATTCCAAACTCTGACTACTCCCGAGGACGAAAAATAGTGCTTTTCACTTCACTTTTTAGTCAGTTCGAATTGCTGTTAAGGCACTACTCAGGGATAAGTCTATGGAAGGATGTTTTTGGTAACTTACTGTTTTGATTTCGGCTTCGATGGAACACGACCGATTTCACACTTTTCTAGTAAACACTTAGAGAGCCCACTACGGCTTTTCGTTAAAAAAACTTGTGCTTTATTTAGCTCTCATGATTGTAGTTATGAGCCTTTACTGCAGCTCTGTCGAAGGAAGCCTACTTGGCGGCTCCGATGCAAATTAGCCTGGCTACGGCTTGATGGTACTCAGCCTCCACAGTAGTCCCTCGGACCCTTAAATAAGTCGTCGCCTTCTCTCGGTCATCTCGCGACGCCGGAACCAAAAATCCGGATACACATTTTCAACCAATCGGCGTGCCGATAGATTTGGTCAGAAACCCGCACAGCACACTAATACACCGAACGGCTTGGAATCTCTTATTAATATACCGTTCGATACAAAAATGAAAATAAGTACAATTTGAAGTGAAAAAATCAGGAACATTACATGGTCTTAAAATCTAGGAAAAAATGAATGTTACAATATATATATATGTAATATATTTATGAAGCGATCATAAAAAGCAGTTTGTATTAGTTAACAACACTATACATACATCAATATTAATTTTATTTTCCTTTTGATGACCATTTTATTCCGTTTCAACTCAAAAAAAATTTAATTTCGCTAAGTTTTGTGACTTACTTATTTACAAAGAGATTTCATTTAACTAACTAGAAGTTAGAAAAGGCCCATTTCCTTCAGGAATTTTTCAATTGAAGTCTGAATTTTCTCGTATTTGTTATCCAGTCTACTTTATACTTTCCTTGTTAAATGAAAATGTTGTGTTTGTTCCCTAGATCATGAACAATTTAGTTTCTATCTAGTCTTTGATATAGTATACATGTTGTACTTAAAGAACAAAACTTCGAATATAGTATACATGTTGTACTTAAAGAACGAAACCCTTGAGCGATATCGTTTTAGAAAAGGAGGATGAAAGGGTCGATGACTTTTTTGTAGTTTTAATAGTACGATGATCATTTTTCCTGTTTTTTTGGTTGCTAAAATCGACAAATTTAAAGCATAATTATTTATTCATACAAGGAGTTAATGGTATTAAAAGGAGGTTAGAGGATTTGCTTCCAACATGTATTATACTTCCTTTTCAAGTTTTTAAAGCCGAGGAACCCATATTATTTTTTAATTATTTCCAATTCCAACAGAAATAGTATGTACTCGTAGTTTGTGATTACCATCTCTCCACAACATACTTATTATATAAAAGGTCGAATTGTAAGGTTTGCATTAAGTTATGTTCTAGTATGAGCAAAATTTATTTTAGAATTGCTGGTTAGCAATGCACTGTACACAATGCTACGTACAGGAGAGATGCCTGTTTTATTATGATGCCACTATTTTAATAATAGAAATTTGATTTCAGATACGTTCCAATCTTGTAGACTCAGCTTAACCTGTTTGTAAGTGATTTACGGGTCGTAAATTTACTGCGATTCTCTATTGCACTTTTCGATTCAGATTCGACTATCGGGGAGCCTGTCCTCTAGAGAGCGCGTCCTCGGGGTGGCGGAGAGCGACAAACGCTAACCCGCTTCAGCTGGTGGATAGGTGGGAAGTAAGATACCCCCTGAAGGCCAACAGGCTGGCTAGTTGGGGACTCTTTAGCGATAGGGAACGCAACCCGACTAGGAGAAGGAGACTCCGAATACAAACCTGTAGCTCCAGGTTGAGTGTTAAGGTATTGGGCTAATTCTCCAACACTTGTAAAAAACAAAAACTGTTAAAGAATCCAGTCACGCGCTTTGGACCGGGACGGAACAAGGACTACTACATAAACTTAGAAAAAGGATACACTTTTGATACATGAAGAATCAAGAAAATGAATGAAGTTATACGTGAATTAACAGAACTTAGAATGGGGGGCGTAGCAGTGATTACAGACAAGAAAGATGGAAACGGGTTCAGAAAATTTAGGAAAAGTTAATTGCTTTTACAACAAGGAATATAACTGATGATACACAGAAGATTGCGGAAATATGTTACCACTTAGAAAGTGAGTATATGCTTGCATGGATATAAACATTCTAAAAATGGATGAACATCGAATCCCAAAACAAATACTAAAATGGCAACCAGAAGGCAAGAAAAAAGCGAGATAGACCGAGAACAAGTTGAACAGAGGGGATAGACAGGGAAATTGAGGAAGGAAACCTGGTAGAACTATAGAACGACAGAAAAAAATGAAGATTGGAAGTCGATTTAAAGTAAGAATAACTGAAAACGGACAGAAGTCCGTATCTCAGCAGTCTAACCACTGTTCTCTTATTTGTCGAATCTATCCCGAGACGCGTTTTTTCGCCCTATCACGGCTCATCAGTCGGGCTAGGATCGACAAACAAGGGAACAAAATTTTCGGTACCTAAGCCCAGTACTGACGGTGACAGACCTGTGGTGAAGTTTTGGCAGTCTGCTAACCACTCTATCGGCGAATCGCTGAAGCGAGTCAGCCCTCCACCTCACTATCTTCTAGCATTTCATCGTTCCGAGAGAGGGTCAGACAGGCTAGGAAACTGGCGGTTGGCATGTGGCGGGAGTCCGAGGGCGCCCCTGATGCATGGGATGGGGTGCTGGGACGCCTTCTCTAGAAACTTCAGCTGGACTTTCCTCATGTATGCCTTTAAGGTAGGCGTACCGAGGTCTCTGTGGAGTTGTGGGTTCCTCATGAACCATGCGGCTCCCGTGATGATCCTCAGGGCCTTGTTCTGCACTGCTTGAAGTTGAGCTCTCCTTGTCTGGGAGAGATGGCACCAAGTGGGGCAGGCGTAGGTGAGGCCTGCCTTTACTACGGTGTTGTAGATAAGTAGCTTCGTCCTTGGCAGCAACTTACTGGAGCGATTCAAGATAGGGCAGAGTTTGCCCAGTAGTTGCTTCGCTTTCCTGGTGGCAATGCAGTCCTGGTCCTTCCAGACGAGTTGTCTGTCATACTGGACACCCAGCTACTGGATGGAGGTGGCCAATTGGATATGGGTTTAGTTTCATAACAATGTTGGTCGAATTTATAATAGTCCGATATTTTAGTCTTGTGGCGGCGCGTGTCGGGCGCACGAGTAGTTCTCACCAGGAGCGACTGGAGCTCAAATGTAAAGAATTCAAGCATTTTTTTGATTGCCGCCACCTTGATTCTAACATATCTTTTAATCACTCAATGGGATTAACTTCTTAAACATGGTAGCCTAATATAATATTGATAACTTTTAAACCTTTTCAATTTAGCGAGGTTTATTTATTTTCAGCAATTGATGTAACAGTGTTACATTGGACAATCTCCATTTAATTTAAAGTACGAGGCTGGTTTGAAAAGTCCGTGCAAAAAATAAAAACTACTTATGTGTTTGGGGTAAACCTTTTTTATTTTTCGACATAGTCTCCTTTTATGCTTATACACTTCGTCCAAGGATGTTCTAGTTTGTTGATCCCTTCCGAATAATAGGATTTGTCCAAGTCTGCAAAATATCCATTAGTGTCTGCAATCACCTCCTCGTTTGAATAAAAATCTTTGTCCCGCCAGCCATTTCTTCAAATTGGGGAACAAATAGTAGTCCGAGGGAGCCAAGTCTGGAGAATAGGGGGGATGTGAAACGAGTTGGAATCCTATTTCCATTAATTTTGCGACCACAACTGCTGAGGTGTGTGCTGGTGCGTTGTCGTGATGGAAAAGGACTTTCTTGTGGGCCAATCGCGGGCGTTTTTCTTGCAGCTCGGTTTTCAAACGGTCTAATAACGATGAATAATATTCACCTGTAATAGTTTTACCCTTTTCCAGATAGTCGATAAGGATTATCCCTTGCGAATCCCAAAAGACAGTCGCCATAACCTTTCCGGCCGAAGGAACGGTCTTCGCCTTTTTTGGTGCAGATTCCCCCTTGGTAACCCATTGTTTAGATTGTTGTTTGGTCTCAGGAGTACAGTAATGTATCCATGTTTCATCCACAGTGACGAAACGATGCTTAAAGTCCTCCGGATTCTTCTGGAACAGCTGCAAACCATCCTTGCAACACTTCACACGATTCCGTTTTTGGTCAAGCGTGAGCAATCGCGGCACCCATCTTGCGGATAGCTTTCTCACGCACCTTAACTCTTCTGTAATCCATCACCATATCATGGATTTGATCAATGATTTCTGAAGTCGTAACCTCCACAGGCCGTCCAGAACGTTCAGCGTCACTTGTGCCCATATGGCCAGTCCGAAAATTTTGAAACCACTTATAAACTGTTCTAATCGAAGGTGCAGAGTCACCATAATGTTTATCAAGCTTCTCTTTAGTCTCCTGAGGCGTTTTGCCTTTCATAAAGTAATGTTTAATCACCACACGAAATTCTTTTTCGTCCATTTTCTTGAAAATCACTCGACTTCCTTGATTCACACGAATGCCAAACACAAAGAAATAGACCAATATGGCTGAAACTTGGTGTGCGTTCATTCAAGAGATGTTACTAACTAAACATGACCTCGATACGCACCGGTGGTGCCATCTGTCGGACTTTGCACGGACTTTTCAAACCAGCCTCGTATGCACGTGCCCACTTATAAACTTTTTAATGCCTTAGTGGTCCTTATTACCCATTTCATCATTCAGTTTTTGTTCATATTTATTCCCACAAAGACTCATAAAGATTAAAAAACAACTGATATTTGGGAGAAAAGTATTGGGCCAATAACTGAATACGTAAACATTTTCTCGGAATTAAAGAAGTTTTCAGTGTTTGGAAACTATTATAAAAAATCGCTCGTGCGAAGCAAGTAAACATTTCCAATTTTTTTTATATTATAGTAATACGATTAGTTAAAATATCGTTTGTATAAACACAGTTATTAAAGCTCAAAATGTTAAATTGTGTTGTGAATGTTTCGTCATGAGAATTAAACATGTAAAATAAAATTTACATTTTCGGTGCGAATTCATTGAAAACAAAATATGAATTCGTTGGCTCACAAAATGTTTTTTAAAATTCTGCTCTTACCACAAGGAGACTGATTGCTGCCGGTACATCAGCCTGAAAAATAAAACAACAATAATAATTTGCCCATTCATGTGTGTAATAAAGTTATTTTTCGTAAAATTTTGTGTCATAAACGGAATAAATTTATGGTCTCCCATAAGAAGACGCCAAAACTTAGGAACATTTTCCTGTAACTTTTAATTTTTAATTATCGATTACGTACTATTTGTATAGTGTATCGTGTATATACAACTTGAACGGTCCACCTAATATATTTTTTATGGTATACAAATTTAATTGAGTCTTTCAGAGGATCAAAACAGTCTCTACGTTGAACTATATAGACAAGGCGAAATCGGCGCCATCGTTGGAAAAAATTTTCTAATTGAATTTTTTGTCATAACCTTTTCCAGGAGATGCCCCTGAAAGAGGATCAACATGTTGCCGGGCGGTAACCTGGTCCGAATTTGTTTAAACAAATTTTTTTTAAACAAAGTCCAAAAATTGAAATTTTCGCCCCGGAACAAGTTTTTTTGGGTAAATTGGACCATTTTGAACAAAAAATGTCTCTTGTGAATTTTCTCTAAAATGCGCCGTTTTCGAGATATCGGCGATTTTAGGTGCGAGAAAACGCGAAAATGGCCACTTTCACCTCCCAATATTGGGGTCAAAAATTAAAATTTTCAATGTTGCCAAGTGTCCAAATTAAAGTTTGAGATCTCTTCTACAAATTACCGTAGGAAATATTGCAATATCTTTATTTTTAAACATTGTTTTTTAACAGTTAACAAATTGCGTTCGAGCGCCCGCGGCCGCATCGAAACTGTATACATAGATATATACGCAACGCCCGTACGTAGGCGCGAATATATTTATTCAAAACTGTGATACAAAAATTCCAAAAAATATTAAAACTTTAATGATGAATACAAATAATAAGTTTCAATTGGTTCAATATTTATCTAATAATGCTGTAAATTACGTTGCATTAAGTCACACTCAACAATTAATAATATCAGGTGGATTCTATAACATTGAAAAGTGCTATTGTATACAGGGAAATAATATACATGAAATTATTGAGTTAGAAAACAATCACTTAGAGGCTGATACAAGGATATTTTGTCATGCTCGATATATGTTACCTTATAATTCTGAAATAATAATTCATTCCGTTGATACCGACGTTTTTTATATTAGCAATTCATTATTGGAGCTTTTTCAAATTAATTGGTTGTACAGGATTGTATTTTAAAGTAGTTGGTCAGAAGCCAAGATTATTGTCTTGTAATGTAGCTGCTGAATATTTAACTAGTCAAGTTTGTCAAGTTTTGCCTGCTTTACATGCGTTTACAGGCTGTGATACTACTAGTAAAGTAGGTACTAAAAATAAAGCTTTAGATTTAGTCTTTGATTTAGATACTCAAAATGCATTAACCCCACTTGGTACTGGCTTACAATTAAATGCCATGGAATTCAATGCATTAGAAAAATTGTATTTGAAAATTTTGAATAAAGCTGGAGAAACAGCAGATAATGCTAGACAAATAATTTTAGAACGTTCTTGTGGGATGGGTATTAATTTTGGAAAAATTCCATGTACATCCGATGCTTTAAAATTGCACATTTCACGAGCTTCACTACAAACGTACATATGGAAAATGTCATTGTATTCTCGGTATCGACATTTAGATGCAACAGAATTTGGTTACACTATAGAAACAGGTGAATTGTTACCCAAATTCATGTTAAAAAATTCGATACCAGATTCGTTAATTAGGCAATGTAAATGTACAAAAAATTGTAAAACTAATGCATGTAATTGCAAAAGCAACAACGTAAGTTGTATACTCATGTGTGGGTGTAATTTTAAATATTTGCGAAAATTCTATTAAATATATATAAGTTATATTTCATAAAATTGTTTTAATTCTTCTACCATCCTAATCGAATATTGAATTTTTATTTATATTCATTTGTTATAATAATTAAATTTGATATAACAATTACTCTTTAATAAATAAATATTTTTTACATACTTTTCAAATATATTAATTTTAATAAGAAATCAAGAAACAAAGCTTTATAGAGCATCGCAGTGCGTATACAGTTCCGTGCGCCTACGTACGGGCGTTGCGTATATATCTATGTACATATACAGTTTCGATGCAGCCGCGGGCGCTCGAACGCAATTTGTTAACTGTTAAAAAAACAATATTTAAAAATGAAGATATTGCAATATTTCCTACGGTAATTTGTAGAGGAGATCTCAAACTTTAATTTGGACACTTGGCAACATTGAAAATTTTAATTTTTGACCCCGATATTGGGAGGTGAAAGTGGCCATTTTCGCGTTTTCTCGCACCTAAAATCTCCGATATCTCGAAAACGGCGCATTTTAGAGAAAATTCACAAGAGACATTTTTTGTTCAAAATAGTCCAATTTACCTAAAAAAAACTTGTTCGGGGCGGACTTTGTTTAAAAAAAATTTGTTTAAACAAATTCGGACCAGGTTACCGCCCGGCAACATGTTGATCCTCTTTCAGGGGCATCTCCTGGAGAAGGTTATGAAAAAAATTCAATTAGAAAATTTTTTCCAACGATGGCGCCGATTTCGCCTTGTCTAATAGGATCTATCATGCCTCGCAGGGTTTATTTATTTTCCACTAACACAAGAGTATCGTCAGCATATCTGGTATTTTTATTGGCTTCATTGTTAATCTGGATTCCCCCTGATTCATCTCTGTGCTTCTTGAAAACATTCAAATAAATGTCAAATAATAACTTCTATAAGACACATCCCTACCGTACTCTTTTAAGGGAGTTAGTTTTGACGTTGCCGATTCCAATTTAACTTCCGTAGTTTCTTGCTAGTAAAACTTGAGATTATGCAAATTTCTCTTCTGTCGATCCACGTCACTATGAAGATTCCTATTATTGTATGAGGTTTAAAACACTTGAGTGCTTATCTATTTTGTACTCGATTTGAAGTACGTGGGTTGTATGATAAGTAGCTGCCCTTGACAAGAAAAAACATGTGTAAAGTTTATTTTATTCTTCAACATAGTCTCCTTTTAGCTCGATACGCTTAGTCCAACGTTTTTCTCGTATTTTGTATCTCATCTAAAAAATACGATTTCTCCAACCCTTCAAAAGAGACGTTTGTTTCAGCAATCACCTCATTGTTTGAGCCAAATTTTTTCCGCTGCGCCATTTTTTCATATTCACAAATAGAAAATAATCGCTAGGGGCTAAATCTGACGAATATGGTGGATGCGGAAGCAAGTCGTATCCTAACTCGTGGAATTTTGCCATGACGAGGAGAATTTTTTTCTTCGCCAAATGCGGACGTTTTTCTTTCAAAGCATGGTTGAAACAATCCAATAAGCTGACATAATACTCGCCATTAATTATTTTGCCCTTTTCAAGGTAATCTACGTGGATTATGCTGCGTACATCCCCAAACACAGTGGCCATGACTTTATTGGCCGATAAAGTCGCCTTGGCCTCCTTTGGCGCCGGTTCACCGCGGAAAACCCCCTGTTTGGACTGTTCTTTGGTCTCTGGGGTGCTCTGATGAATTTATGCCATGTTACCAAACATTCCTTTGAAGTTGACACACGTGCGTGTTTATTGCCAATTGTGAGCAATCGCGGCTCCCATCTTGCCGAAAGCTATTTCATACCCAAATGAGTTGTTAAAATGTCCTGTATCTGTTCAGTTGCGGTGCCTACAGTCTTAGCAATCTAACACACTTTCACTCTCCGATCATTTATCATTATATCGTTGATTGTTTCAGTCAGTTCTGATGTGGTGACATTTGGACCACCTGGACGTTCTTTATTAAAAATGCTTGTACAGTCGCGTTTGAATTCAGCTGTCCAATATTTTATAGTCGATAACGAAGGTGCAGAGTCCCCATAAACTGCAGCAAATATTTTATCACTGCTCGATATTCAATTTTTTTCATTGTTGTAAAATCACAAAAGGTGCTCTATTTAAATAGTTGCCACTCACAAAGTAAATCACACAGCGACTTGAAAATTTGACAGGATTCTTGTAAAAGGTAGTAGCGCCATCTCTAGCCGAGGCCATGTACTTATCCTACAACCCTCGTATTATGCACGATTTTTTTGGGTTTACTTAAACTTGAGTAAAACTAAATAGGCAAATACATTGACGTTCATGTCTATTCACCTTTGCGTTAATGCGTTCACGGGGAATAACACGTAACGGCTGTCATACCCATTTTGGAACGCAAACTGCGTTCGTTATGTTAGTATTTGCTCCGCCTGTTGATTTAAGTCTGGATAATTCTGAGATATATTTTGAGAATGTGAGACATAAAGCACTGAATTTTTTTACAATACTAATTCACCAATTCGTAAATTGCATAAAGAGTGTGATTGGGAGATCTAATCTATTTTTTTTTACTTGACTACCAGCTGAATAATTTTAGCTTATAAAAATAATAAAAAATAAATTATAACAAATAGATGCTTATACTGCACTCTGTCGGCGACTTACTAAGTCTATTCAAGCAGAGCGGCACAGCACGGCTGGCACTTATTGCAGAAACGCACCTTTCTTGAGTTTACTGCTCGAAGGCATAGATGGCAGCATTGGCATAACAACTAAAGACGAAACGAAAAGAATCGCATTTTTATAAGTTACCGAAAGTGTTCTTCGTATTTGCTGAACCATCCCAAGACGCGTTTTGCCGTATCACGGCTCATCAGCTGGGCTACGTTCAGCAAATACGAGAACACAGTTTTAGTCCTTTATCCAGGTAACTAACGGAAAACTATAACAAATAGATGCTTATACTGCACACGAAGAACACTTTTGGTAACTTCTAAAAATGCTATTCTTTTCGTTTCGTCTTTAGTTGTTATACCTATGCTGCCATCTATGCCTTCGAGCAGTAAGCTCAAGAAAGGTGCGTTTCTGCAATAAGTGCCAGCCGTGCTGTGCCGCTCTGCTTGAATAGACTTAGTAAGTCACCGATAGAGTGCAGTATAAGCATCTATTTGTTATAGTTTTCCGTTAGAGTTACCTGGGTAAAGGACTAAAAATGTGTTCTCGTATTTGCTGAACTTAGCCCAGCTGATGAGCCGTGATACGGCGAAACACGTCTTGGGATGGTTCAGCAAATACGAAGAACACTTTTCGTAACTTCTAAAAATGCGATTCTTTTCGTTTCGTCTTTAGTTGTTATACCAATGCTGCCAAATAATAAATTTATACATTTCGACTATTTTAAATAGTGTATATTATTATTTTTTCTGATAGATTTTACAAACTCCTCCAACTTTTATTAAGTACGTCATATACCTATTTCTAATATTTTTCGAATTATTTTGAATTTTTAGGTATATAACATTATTAATAAAAAAGTTATAAAATTTTACGCAGAATTTAAAAATAAATTAGAAAACAGGATGTTCGTTTAAAAAAACATATGTTATATCGGCCACACTTTGAAGTACCCTGTATACTCAAAAATAATTTTGAACTGTGCATCTTAACATTCCCTAAAACTATTTTATTTCAAATTTTTTGGTCATTCCCAAAACAAATGAAATAATGAACTTTATTCTATCGTTGACTCACCCTGTATATATTAAGCTTCCATACTTATTACATTAATATTTCCAAATCCCAATAGTAAAATAAAGAAAAGATTATGAAGTATTTGGAGAATAGTTGTCTTATGTAACTTTTCAATAACTTTTTGTGGCTGGAATCTACTAGGAAGAACTTTATCAAGACTAATTAAAACACATACTGTTTCGTTGAAAGAACTTTAACAAAATAAGTTGATAAAGCTGTTGAGCTAAGCTAAGATATTACGAAACTAAAACACACGTTAGCTCTGAAGTACGTTATTGAAGTTGCAAGAATAGTTTACAGTTTGTTCCGGTAGTTCTCGATAAGGTTTATAAAGTAATACTTCGAATCCAAAGAAATTACTACGTGTCCCATCCTGCAGGTAAAATTGTAAGTTAACGACAGTCTTTATGACTTTAATTAATCTTAGGATAATTACTTAAAATTTAAGTGACGGCTACATAACTTTTCTTATTTGTTATTTAGTAAATACTAGAATATTCATAAACATTTTGTCAACTTTTTGGAACCCTTTGTAAAAAAAAAGTGTTTACCAAAACTGGATACTGGAAAGGGGAGCTAGAAGAAATAGCATACCAGCAGTTTTTATAACTAAAAACTGGCCAAGTGCAAGTCGGACTTGCGCAATCAGTGTTTCGTAAAATCATTACCTAGGCTAAATTAATTAGGTCACTGACATACATATATATATATATATATATATATATATATATATATATATATATATATATATATATATATATATATATATATATATACACTCCTGGACAAAATTAACGCAACAATATATTAAATCATACAAATCTCTATAATGAATTAATTTTAATATTTTTTTATGAACATTGGTTACACTAAAAGTTAGAAAAAACTTAATCGGATACTTTAAAAGTGAATTAGCTACCAAATTTCTCTATAAGATTCGAATTAAAATTATTCTTGAGACCTAATAACAAAATCGTTGAAATTATGTAATAATGAAAAAAATAAACTGGAACACTAGTAGCAAAATTAATGGTGTAACTGGGACACTAGTAGCGTGTGTGTTGCCTCCTCTACTTCGGATGACAGCGTTTATGCGCCTAGGCATGCTTCTAATTAAATGTTGGATAAAATCTTGACGAATTTGCTCCCATTCTGTGATAACTGCATTTTCAAGTTCCCTCAGGTTTCTAGGTGTAGGTATATGACGTTTCACATTTTTCTTAAGGTGATCCCATATATGTTCTATCGGATTCAGATCCGGGCTTTTTGGTGGCCATTGCATAATCGGTATATCAACTTGATTAAGATAATCGAGTACGTCACTAGCCACGTGAGGTCGAGGGTTGTCTTGCATAAACAGGAAATTGGGCCCCACAAAATGACCGAAAGGCATCACATGTTCTATTACAATATTCTCAAGACAGTAGTCAGCATTCATGGATCTCGTACGGACAGGAACTAACTCTGTGCGAGCATCAAAGCAGATGCCACCCCAGAACATAACAGAGCCACCGCCGAATGGAATCCTTGCAGAGATATTGCAAGGAGCAAACCTCTCTCCTGGTCTTCGCCATACTCGCTCACGACCATCTGGATGTTTTAGACTAACCCTAGTTTCATCTGTGAAGAAGACTTGTTTCCAATCATCCACAGACCAGTTTTCGTGATTTCGAGCAAAACGTAACCTGGCAACTCTGTTCTCTTTAGTAAGCAAGGGCGCAGTGGCTGGTCTCCTACTGTTTAATCCAGCTTCATTTATACATCTGAACTACTTGCTATAGGGGAAGCTATCAGATTTGCGATAAGAGAAAAAATAGCAACATTCTTATCATAACTGATTCCCTTAGTTCTCTGAAATCCATAAATTCATCGAAAACATCAATCCCACTAGTGTTAGATATAATGAATCACATAAGTTACATACGGAAGATTAACTTAGTTTTATTGTGGATCCCCAGTCATATTAACATAAAGGGAAACGATTTAGCGGATACTAACGCCAAATTGGCAGTTTCCTCTGGAATCCCCATAAACACAATCTTATCACCATCAGACCTGACAAATTTTTTCAATGATACCTTCAGAAATATGTTTCAACTTTCCTGGGACTTGCAAGATGTCAACAAGCTCTGGGATTCTAAGTCCGCAGTATATCCACCATTTCATCTACCAAATTTAACAAGAAAGGAGAATGTTATATGGAAAAGAATTTCTATTGGACACACGCACCTAACTCATTCATATATATTAAAGGGAGAACCTCCCCCAATATGTCACCACTGCCATACAACCCTCATAATAAAACACATCCTTTTCCATGATCATCTTCCCCAAATACCTAAACATAATTTATTGAAACCTTTACATCAAATAGTAGCTCCATACATAAATAGCATAAAAAGCCTAATAGAATTTTTAAAAGAAACAGATCTTTACTCTAAAATATAACTACACACCAACTGGCGCTAAATGATCTTTGCTATCGATGCGCTGCATTCAAACATACATACATACATAATATATTAACACTGGGTACATATATTAAAGACCCGTGGTCAATAACTTTTTAGTATTTCAGACGCCCTGTACCATCATGATTACTTTGCCACCCTTACTTTATACCTCATCTGTATAATTTTGGAATAGTAAATATGCCAAGCAATCAGTTATATTTTGTCCACCCTGTAGTATTTGACTGTTATAGACTCAAACTGGAAACGATGGCATGGAACAAATTGTTCCCAGGGCTGAGTGCGCTGGGTGCCACTTGGTTCCCTTCCTGTAGTTCAATATACTGCAGGAAGTAAATATATTTTTCTCTTATTTGACAATACCATTTGAAAATTTGACATTGCGTATCCCAAAAAAAAATGGATAAACAGGAAATAGTAATTTTCCTGATAAAAAGTTTAAGTTGTAGGATTTAAACCAATAAAATTTAACTGTATATCTGGATCTGAAATCCACAACTGACGGGGGTATTGCTTTTTTTCAGACCTAAACTAATTTAGGTGAAGTCAGAGAAAATTCCCTTAACTAAATTTTCTTCTTATTTCTCATTCCCGTCCTCTAAAAATTTTGTTATCTGAGTTGGATTCATGGTTCGTAGACCTTTAATTTATTCATGCGCGTAATAAATAACTAATGTACATAAAAAAAAATGTGGGGCAGACATTACTTGTTCGCTCGAAGTGACTCACTTTATTCTTATACAAGCGCAAAATCCCATTATCCGTAAAAACACAATGAAACAAAACCGCTTTAACAGGAAAAAACATGTGATTATGTGCTTTTCTTGACAGCGACTGAAATAGTATGAAGAGTCTCGGGTGTTTGTGCTTGATAAATCCAACGCATTCAGTCGTGCTTGTCATAACGAATTGTATACTAAACGCGTACACGAAGAGTTTGTTAATAACACCGGAATTTTCTTAAAGTTTGTTCTCAGCAAGTTTTAATTGCGTTTCACTTTCACTATCAATTCTGTTTTCTCAAAAACGCGGGGCAACTTCCCGAGTTTCTTTCTACCATTTAGTAACTAATACGCGAATCCTTCAATAACTGGTAGCAAAAGAAAATCTCTCGCACACCTATCCCTATTTGGAACAACGCTTAATAAATACAACCCGCTTTCGGTGCTTTCCACTCAGTTCATGTTCATGCCAATTATACTCTTTGTTTCGAAGTTTGTACCCATTATTACTTACATAAATAGAGAGTGCATTTAAGCGTGTTATAGGCAGATTAAGTAAGTACATTATTTCCTAAATTGAGCTCGAATCTCCTAGGAAATTTAGCATACCGCCCATTTCAATATACTGTGTTCAGGGGCGATTATCACATAATTGCCGTAATAAATCCTATTACACTTAGGAGTATTACATGGCTGTTAAAAGAAGCGATTACATTAGTACATGTCTTATGAGTTTTACAAATATTTGAAGCAGAATTTACTTTATATAGAGCTCTAGGTTTCTATGGGTTGTCGATGTTAGAATCATTTTATCATTAATATATATAACACATGGGCTGAAAAGTCCCGGGCCTAACACATAGATGGCGCTAGTTTTATTGCAGTCACCTTTTTTTCAGTTAATACTAACCTTCAAAAGACAGCTGTTAAAATTTCATGATATTCTATTCATTAGTTTGTGAGTTATTGTGCTAAGAGTGACGCTACTTTTGTTATTTTCAAAACAATGGATCAAAAACAATTTCGTGTTTTAATTTTACACTGCTTCTTGATGGGAAAAAATACCGTTCAAGCGAAGCAATGGCTTGAAAAGTGTTATGGGGACTCCGCTCCATCAGAAACAACAATAAAATGTTGGTTTGCTGACTTCAAACGTGGTCGTAGAGACACCGATGATGCAGAACGCAGTGGACGTCCAAATGAGGCGGTAACACCAGAAAACATCAAAAAAATCCATAAAATCGTTTTGAATGATCGAAAAGTGAAGTTGCGTGAGTTAGCTGACATCGTAAAGATATCAAAAGAACGTGTTGGCTTTATATTGCATGAGCATTTGACTACGAGAAAGCTCTGTTCAAAGTGGGTGCCGCGTTTGCTCACTGTTGATCAAAAACAAGAACGTGTTGATGATTCTGAGCAGTGTTTGGCCATGTTTAAACGTAACAAACCGGAATTTTTGCGTCGATATGTGACAATGGATGAAACATGGATCCATCACTTCACTCCGGAATCAAAACGATCGTCATCTGAGTGGACAGCAACTGGTGAACCTCGTCCAAAGCGCCCGAAAGCACAACAATCGGCTGGAAAGGTTATGGCCTCGGTATTTTGGGATGTGCGTGGTGTAATATTCATCGACTATCTTGAGAAAGGAAATACCATCAACAGTGAATATTATATACCGTTATTGGAGCGTTTGAAGGCCGAAATTGCAAAGAAACGACCGCATATGGCAAAGAAAAAAATTTTGTTTCATCAAGACAACGCACCGTGTCACAAGTCAATCAAAACAATGGCAAAACTACATGAATTGAACTTCGAATTGCTCCCACATCCACCGTATTCGCTAGATTTGGCTCCCAGCGACTACTGGCTGTTCGCAGACCTAAAAAAAAAAAAAAAAATGCTCGCCGGTAAGAAATTTCGCACGAATGAAGAGGTTATCGCTGAAACTGAGGCCTATTTTGAGGCAAAAGATAAATCGTTCTACAAAAGTGGTATTGAAATGTTAGAGCGGCGCTGGAATGATTGCGTTGCTCTTGATGGAGATTACGTTGATGAATAAAGCTAATTTTGAACCAAAAAAAACCGTGTTTTCTTTGTTAGGCCCGGGACTTTTCAGCCCATGTGTTATATATATATATATATATATATATATATATATATATATATATATATATATATATATATATATATATATATATATATAGTCAACACTCTATATAATGAAAGACCAAAATGTTGACCAAAATTTCACTATAGAAAGTTTTTAACTATATAAAGAAAAAATCCGTATATATTGCTATGTATGTATTTTATATTGGTAATCAATTTACTTGTATTTTATAAGGTACAAGCAACAAAAAAAATTGCAAAATTGAATTATTAGAAAAGATTTTATTAAACATTTGAAAGTTTAAATAGTACATAGCATGAACAGGGCTAAATACATACATAAAGTCCGTACGTTATATCTTCACCCGTGCGTCATAGTTTTCAGGCCATATAACAGACGACTATTATATTATTTGTCTCTTTTCACCAATAAATCGTATGTATTGGTAAAAAGAGACAAAAAATATAATAGTCGTCTGGGATATTGCCTGAAAACTATGACGCACGTGTAAAGATATAACGTACGGACTTTATGTATGTATGTACCACATACGAAATAAAAAGAATAATACAAAATCTGTTAATACATATGTACATACTACGTACATACGTACTAGGAAAAATAATCAGTTATTTTCTTTTGAACATTACTTTTAAAAAATAATTGTTGCTCAACAAAATTCTCGCATTTATTCAAATTCATAAAGATTTGATCAGGTACACTTTCCTGGCCCCTGAGAGTAGTTCGCACAATGTCAAATGCATTTCTTATTTCATTTTCACTAAATTTAGCAGGACATTCCCCGGTTTCAGTTTCTTCTTCATGATCTTCTATACTTTTTATATCGTCAATTATGTCTTGGTCAGTTGGGAGATCTGTAGTGCCAACATCATTGTCGATTTCTAAGAAATCTTCAAGTAAAAAATCTGCGTCGACGGTAGCAGTTTCTTGTAGAATACCCCATTGCCTTTTTAAGATAGCGAGATCCATTTCGTGTTCTTTTTCCCATTCGTCAATTTTTTTCAGTAAAACCTGCTTTAGAAAAGCAGTTTTTTGATAGTTTTCTGAGAAACATTTTCACATTTAGCGACTTCGGTTATACACGCTTTAAGGGTAATCAATTTTTGGACTGGAAGGTTGTTATCAATCGCATTAACAATTTTGTGAACAATTCTGTTTCGGTAATGATGTTTTATGTTTTTTATAATACCCTGGTCCATAGGTTGCAATTTGGAGGTCATGTTTGGTGGAAAAAAGATCAATTCAATATTCCTTAATTTTTTACTTACAGTAAATGGATGTGCAGGACAATTGTCTATAAACATCACAATCTTTCGCTTTTGGCGTTTCATTTTAGTGTCCAGTTCTTTGATCCATCTTTCGAAAATCTCAGATGTCATCCATGCCTTTTTTTTATTGGCGTAATCTAACTCCAGAGATTTTAACTCCTTTTAAACAACGGGGATTTTTGCTTTTACCTATGAGCAGTAATTTCAGTTTTTCTGAGCCATCCATGTTTGCTCCAACCATAAGTGTCACCCTTTCCTTACTTGTTTTAACACCAAAACATTTTATCACTTTTAAAAGCAAAAGTTTTATTTGGCAAAACATTTAAAAAACAAACCTCTATTGTAACATCGATATTATTTATATATATATATATATATATATATATATATATATATATATATCTATATATATATATATATATATATATATATATATATATATATATATATATATATATATATATATATATATATATATATATCGATGTTACAATAGAGGTTTGTTTTTTAAATGTTTTGCCAAATAAAACTTTTGCTTTTAAAAGTGATAAATGTAATGTAATATACATACATAAACATAACATACATAGACCAAACAAACAGGAAAATCAGCGCCAGAAGAGACGAGTACAAAAACGCCGTAACAAAAATCCACCACCTCTTCTCTAGCACAACATGCGCACATTACCGGCCACAAAATCGATTTTGACAAAACCAGAACCCTACACAAAAAAGCGAAAACCTATCCACTAGGGTAATCAAAGACGTCACAGAAATAGAAAAGAGGCCCAACAACTTAAACAATCGGGATGATAGCCAACGTTTACCAAACAAACAATAATTCAACCATATATTACTTCACCAACACAAATTTTTACAAAGAACCACAGGACCAAAAAACCGCTCAGTCAGAGCCGAGCCTCCATTCGCCAGAACCGTTCGACTAATAGAGCCACTCCCCCAGCACATAAAACCGGGACCCTCGGAGCCAGTCTCGACATTTCAACGCCAAGACACCGTTCAAGGATCAACGCTTTGAAAAAGATGGATGAGATTCCATCGAAACGTCAGCGAAACCGTCCATCAAGCTAACACAGGACACCCAAAAAACCACTACTACATATATATATATATATATATATATATATATATATATATATATATATATATATATATATATGATATATATATATAAAGGGTGATTCAATTTAGAGGTACTTTTTTTTAAATAAAAAAAAAAAATGAATAAAAACAATTTTATCTTATAATCCTTATTATCATTATAAAAGAACCATTCTTTACAATTATTTCTTAAAGATAATTTCTTTCAAATGTTGTCCGCGACTACGGTTAACAACGTCCATTCTGAAGTTCCAATTTTCAATGACGCGCGTGTGAGTATTTCGAGTGGTATTTGGCCAATGACTCGAGTAATATTGGCCTCCAATGCTTCAATTGTAGCTGGCTTATCCATGTAGACTTTGGACTTTACATAGCCCCAAAGGAAAAAGTCAAGAGGTGTTACGTCACATGATCTAGCCGGCCAATTCACTGGTCCAAAGCGTGAAATGATCTGTTCGCCGAATTGCTCTCGCAGTAAAGCCATGATTTCACGGGCTGTATGGCAAGTGGCGCCATCTTGTTGGAACCAAATTTCGTCGAGACCACGGGCTTCAATTTCTGGCATCAAAATAGTCTGTTATCATGGCGCGATAACGGTCACCATTCACAGTAACATTCCGGCCGGCCTCTGTTTTGAAGAAATATGGACGATTATTCCACCGGCCCATAAACCACACCAAACAGTTGTTTTTTCTGGATTTAATGGCAGCTCTTGAACCTCTTCAGGTTGTTTATCACCCCCCAAATACGGGCATTTGTTTATTCACGAACCCATTAAGCCAAAAATGGGCCTCATCGGTGAACAAAATTTTTCTCAAAAACAGTGGATCTTCTGCAAGCTTGTCAAGAGCCCAACGACTAAAACGGAAACGATTCGGAAGGTCGGTCGGCTTCAGTTGTTGCACTAGTTGAATTTTGTATGCTTTTAAAGAAAGATCCTTACGTAAAAATACGCCAAGATTGTTGAATATGACAGGCCAAGCTGTTGAGAACGGCGACGAATCGACACTTCACGGTCTTCGCGTACATCTCCGCTACCGCCCCTATATTTTCTTCACTACGTGCTGGATATGGTCTATTCGATCGGAGCATGTATCCAATAATGAAAATTGGGTCTCAAACTTATTGATGGTAGAGCGCGAATTGTGCGTTCGGTAGGCCGATTATGTGGACCATAAGTTGCTCTAAGCGCCCGATACACATTCCTCGTAGAACGCCCATTTTCCTAATAAAGTTGAACAATTTGTAGACGCTGTGCCGGCTAAGTCTTTCCATTATGAATTGTCAAACACTACTGAACAGGAATGCCACTTCAGTTGACACGACGCATGCGCAATCTGCAATTAAATCCCCATCACAAAAAGTACCTCTAAATGAATCACCCTTTATATATATATATATATATATATATATATATATATATATATATATATATATATATATATATATATATATATATATAACATAGGTTTTTAGTATAAACGAATATTTTTTCCTTGTTAAAGGAAGTATTGTATTTGTAAAAGAACCAACCTCGGAAGTTTTTTTGTCGCTTTGTTCAAAATAAGGCCGAAAATACTTATTTTTCATTACTATGTTACAATAACACCCTGCAGTCAACCAAGCGGTTTTTTTTTTCATCAAAAAATGTCGAGTTTATTGGCCTATTACATAGGTATACATAACGACAGCTCGTTATCCCTGAAATAGAAGGAAAACGTGATGGAAAATTCAATAGACCTCACTCGTTTTCCGGTATATGTATATTTATTTTTTGGATTTCGAAATAGTAGAAATAATAAACGCATACCTAGGGGCAGCTTTTTGATTTGAAACAAGCTCATAATACAAATACGCATGATAGATGACTTCCATTTGTGTTCCCGATTGAAAATTGATTTTTAAATCAAAAAATATATGTACGGTGGCGTATGGATAAGATCGTAGCCTAGTGTAGAAGGACCAAGAAAATCTCAAAAACAAAAAACAACCGGTCAAGTGCAAGCTGGATATGCGTAATTAGTGTTTAGGTACCGTGATTGCTCTTAAAATACGATAAAATCCTTACCTAGGCTAAGTTAGTTAGGTCACTGACATGTATATATCTTAAGATCCAACATGTATTTTTCACCTTTGCTCTTAGTCAAATGATGTATTATAGTTAGTTAGCTACTTAATAGAATAAATCAATCTAGAATCTAGTAACATAAGTGTGAAAATAAATTTACCACCTAATTATTTGTTTAACTTATAACCAAATAAAATAAGAGCTTTTGTCTCGGTACCGGAACGAAGCGCGACAGTAATGTATTGAAAAGTATATTAAAAGAACCTCCACCATAGTTTTTTTTTTTATTACCAATAAATTATCTGTAAGGGTGTTACTTAAACCTGGGCGCTTCAAAAAGTAGGTATATTTAAAAAAATACATTTTAAAGGTTATTAAGTGAATAATACAAAAGAATGGCGATTTATATATTTTTATTGTGTTTTAAATTACAAGAGTTTTTTTTTTAAATATGTTTTTAAATAATAACATTATTTTTTATCAGATTAAATGGGACTGCTGATGAAAACTATGGCCCTTCTTGTCTGCAGGATAACTTCATAAAAAATAATTCAATCTGCAAAAAATAAAACTTAATCTAATCTAAATAATGTAGTAGTTAAAAATTGTCGAAATCCGTAAAAAAACAAATCAAATGTCCGAAAAATCGAAGTGTATGTTAACCTCCTTAAAATTCCTAATGGTATAACATTCAAGAAGAATAACCTGTATATTTCTATCATAGTGTTTAATGCTCTGACAAAAAGTGCTGAAAGGTAGGAATAATTATTTTCCAGGTTTCACCGACAGTAGAAAATCCACTCTTTCACGCATCTATAAAAATATGAAATGCAACGTCTATCTCTCCGTCTGTCTATCCGTTAGTGCGCATATCACTGGAGAACCACTTATCCGATTTACGTGCTTTTTTTTTTTAAACATGCATATGTTCTCTGGCCAGGTTATAGGCTATATTTTATTACGTAGGTAACCTAAGGGAATAAGTAGTGACGATAATAGTGAATCAAAGTCGGAAAAAAGTTTGCTGCTAGCGCGTTCTCTTGCAATACACCTGCCTAAACCATTAAATAGGAACGATACTAATGTAGCAAAGAATATCTATAATAGATATAAAATGCAACGTCTCTCTATCTCTCTGTCCGTTAGCGAGCGCTTATTACTGGAGAACCACTTATCCGATTTACGTGCTTTCTTTTTTAAAAACATGCATATGTTCTCTGGCCAGGTTATAGGCTATATTTTATTACGTTAGGTAACGTAAGGAATAAGCAGTGACGATAATAGTGAATCAAGTCGGAAAAAAGTTTGCCACTAGCGCGTTATCTTGCAATACACTGCCTAAACTATTAAATATGGGATCAATATCATGGTAGCAAAGAATATCTATAATAATTATAAAATGCAACGTCTCTCTGTGTCGTTAGTGCAGGGGGGGCTTATCACTCGAGAACTACTTTTCCGATTTACGTGTTTTTTTTTTATTTCACACATTTGTTCTCTGGCCAGGTTATCTCTAATCTTCTATAATATCTACATGTATTATAAAATGCAACGTCCTCTCTATCTGTCTGTCCCGTCCGTTAGTGCGCTTATCACTCAAGAACCACTTATCCAATTTACGTGTTGTTTTTTTTAATTCATATATATGTTCTCTGGCCAGATTTATATAATAATAATAATAATAGTCTATAAAAAAAGTCAACGTCCTCTCTGTTTGTCTGTCTGTTAGTGTGCTTATATCATTCGAGAACCATCCTATCCGATTTACGTTTTTTTTTTTTTAATTCTTAACTTAATATTTATCGACAAAAAAAATCTATAATATATATAAAACGCAACGTCTCACTGTCTGTCTGTCCGTTTAGAGCGCTTAGGCACTCAAGAACCACTTATCCGATTTACGTGTTTTTTTTAAATACGAGGCTGGTTTGAAAAGTCCGTGCAAAGTCCGAGAGATGGCACAACGGCGCGTATCGAGATCATGTTTAGTTAGTAGCATCTCTTGAAATGAACGCACACCCAAGTTTCAGCCATATTGGTCTATTTCTTTGTGTTTGGCATTGCGTGTGATACAAGGAAGTCGAGTGATTTTTCAAGAAATGGACGAAAAAGAATTTTGTGTGGTGATTTAACATTTACTTTATGAAAGGCAAAACGCCTCCGGGAGACTAAAGAGAAGCTTGATAAACATTGATGGTGACTCTGCACCTTCGATTAGAACAGTTTATAAGTGGTTTCATAATTTTCGGACTGGCCATATGGGCACAAGTGACGGCTGAACGCTCTGGACGGCCTGTGGAGGTTACGACTCCAGAAATCATTGATCAAATCCATGATAATGGTGATGGATGACAGAAGAGTTAAGGTGCGTGAGATTTGCTAATGCTGTGGGCATCTCGACATGAACGGGTACATAATATTTTGCATAAACATTTGGAATGAGAAAGCTATCCGCAAGATGGGTGCCGCGATTGCTCACGCTTGACCAAAAACGGAATCGTGTAAAGTGTTGCAATGATGGTTTTGCAGCTGTTCCAGAAGAATCCGGAGGACTTTAAGCATCGTTCGTCACTGTGGATGAACACAGGGCTACACTAACTATACTCCCTGAGACCAATACAACAAATTCTAACCAATGGGTTACCAAGGGGGAATCATGCACCAATAAAAGGCGAAGACCCGTTCCTTCGGCCGCGAAAGGTATAATGGCGACTGATCTTATTGAGATTTCGTCAAGGGATTATCCCTCATCGACTATCTGGAAAAGCGGGTAAAACTATTACAGGTTGAATATGATTCATCGTTATTGGGACGTTTGAAAAAACGCAGCTGCAAGACAAAAAACGCCCGCGAATGGCCTCTCACAAGAAAGTCCTTTTACCATCAACGACAACGCCTCCAGCACATCCAGCCTCAGCAAGTTGAGGGCGCAAAATATACTGTAAAATAGTATTCCACAGCTCGTTGCACATCCCCCCTAGATTTCTCAAGACTTGTGTCTAACCTCACGGATCTACATATTGTTCCCCCAATTTGAAGGAAATGGCTGGCGGCGACAAAGTATTTTATTCAAACGAGGAGGTTGATTGCGGACACTAATGGACCATTTTGTCATACGTTGGACAAATCCTATTATTCGGAAGTGCATAAAAACTGGAAACATCGTTGACGAGTGTTACTAAGCCTAAAAAGGCTGGACTAGGTCGAAAAATCAAAAAAGGTTTGCCCCAAACACGTAGTAGTTTTTATTTTTTCGACGGACTTTTCAAACCTCGCTCGTAATATAAATTATTTTATTATCAAAATTTTTGTAATGATAAATATACAATTCTTTATTTATCTTTTTTATTTTTTAATGCAACAATATTAAATTTTTTATTCAGGGTGCACTTAATCCAAAGAAAATTTTTTACAATGAAATGTTACTGATAAATTTCCCTTTTTAAGGTGTATTTATAAATTTGTTTAATGTGTTTTGCATTTACATAGCTAATGTGAAAATACCTCAAAGATTTTTAAAAAGAGTTAGACTGCTTTTTAATCTCGAATGGTATGCAGTTTTGAAATTATTATATAAAGATAGCATGAAAGTTAAGGGTCGCTGTTAAGTGATCACCTCTTTACAGTGTTTCATGTTTTATTTTTTTGTTATTTGCGTTCAATTAAAAGTTTTTAACTAGTTCTCGAGCGCATGAAACATCTCTAAGCAGTTTTTTTTACTCTTAAACTGTAAGAAAAGTAGTTTAAAATCTAGAAACCATGCTGTTTTATTAGTTTAACGTAAATCGTTTTAGTCATTTTTTCATGTCTCGATAATATATCTCTGTATTACGTATTTTTAAATTTTTCTTACTTTACAGCCACGAATTTAATTTTTCTAGGTTAACGATATCTATTATCTATTGATTTAATAAGATTAAATGAGATACGGTGTTTATAAGCAAGAACAACTAGATTAGGTTATCTATATTACATACTTTTAACAAAATGCAATTCAACATTATGAAGAGTCTCGAGAGGTTACGCTTGATATGTCGAAAACATTCGACCGAATCTCATTCATAAAATATACAGTCTGGCAAGTAAGAACGTATCAGCGATAATTCATTTTTGGTAGATGCGATTCTAGCGATTCCACAAAAAATCGGTAGAGAGAACCTTTGTCTAAGACGCATTTTAGTAAAAATCGGTCGATTACGGTGTTTCGTCGAAATTACGTAAAATCCAAAATAAGTCGCTTATTTGCGCGTCGGTTCAAAGTAGTCTTTCTTTGTTCCCATCCAAAGAGACCTAAAATGACACATTCCGCGTAGTAAAAAGCCGGTATCGTCTGTGGAAAAGTGGTTAAATCATTTTAGTGAGACGAAAAATGTCGACGATTTGCCAAAACGTCGCTTGGTAGGCAAAGTTACTCCAAAAGTTGAAAATGGAACGTGTTTTTTTTAAGTGGCCATAAATTGACGCTGCAACAAGGGGCGGAAAAATTAAGAAAATCGGGTTTGAATGTGTCCCATGAGACCATTTGACAACATTTACGTGCTCATGATGTCAAATTCCGACGCATGTAGAAGAAACCTTTGCTGGGCGCAAATCACGTCGCGAAACGGCTCGCTTGGGCCCACGATAAGATACTAGAGTGGCCCTCACAATCACCAGACACCAATCCCATTGAAAACCCTTGTAAAGAGAAAGTCCAGAGGAAAGATTTTGAGGACTTTGGCTCAGTTGTCTGTCGAGATTCGAAAATTTGCAGGGTATGCAGAAAATATCGTCGACATCATGCCTCGAAGATGTCAGGCGATTATTGAAGCAAGATGCGATTGAGCAACTAATTGCGACATTGTTAGCACACCAAAGAATACACTGATGGCGAAAAATGTTCTCGAAACACATTTTTTCAAGAATACGAGCGGTCACGTTCTTACTTGACATATGTCACATTGTTTCCTACTCGTGTATACGGAAAACTTTTCTTCTTTGGAACGGACTACTAAAGGCTGCCTTTCTCACCAGGTAAAGTCCGTCCATACATATAGTGAAGTGAATAAACTTAATCCTTAAGGGGTAAAAACCTTTAACCATAAATAGACATGGAAATGAAATTTTATGGTTTTCTTTGTGCACTTCAGAAGCAGATAAATCATGGAACGTACTTAAAAATATATCTGTTCGTTTTACCTGCTTGTAAACAACAAAGGTGGATCTTAAATAATTGTTAATGAAATTTTAATATGATTTTAATATTGGTTATAAAACATGGCATTTACCCGAAAATAACTTGCATAATCCATATTGG
>JAHKBH010000606.1:0-25000 GCA_019049505.1 Pachyrhynchus sulphureomaculatus
ACACTGAAATTATAATTTACTCTAGCCGACCAAGGTTTAGTTCGGATCGAATAACTAGTACAGACAACTGCGAGAAATAGTGTGTCCGTCCTTTTTTTACATTTTATAAATTCATTATTTTCTTATGAGACTAATAGTAAATATTATCAGATACATTCTTAATCAACCTTAAATTATCTAATGCTTGGTTGTGTTCGAGGACACGTTCGGCAATCTTTCTGATCTACCGTACCTTAAGTGAGCTAAATGTTCGTTGAATCTTGTTTGAATCGATTTTTTCGTTTGCCCAAAATACTTCTTGTTACAATCATTACAACTTACCTCATATATTCCTCTTCTTTCATGTTCGTGGATTTTATTCTTCGGATTTCTTAAGATTTTTAAAGTTTTCTGATCACTTATAGATCGACGCTGACGTGAGGCCTAGCTTATTAAGTTCTATGGTAACAGTATTGAAACATATTTCATTCTATTTAGCTCTGAAATATTTTTCAATACCATATGCTCCAAAATATATTAAAGGACTTAATAAAGTAGGCCTCACGTTGGCTTATCAGACATCAAGTCATCAGACAATTTTAAAAAATCTTAGGAAGTCAGAGGAACAAAATCAACGAACATGAAAGAAGTACGAGATAAGTTGTAATGATTGTAACAAAAAGTGTGTTGGGCAAACCAGAAAGTCGATACAAACAAAATTTAAGAAACATTTAGCTCATTTGAGGTACGGCAAATTTGAAAACTCAAGCATTGCCGAATAGGCCCTTAAACATAATCATATAGTAACAATATACAATTAAGGTTAATGTGTAAATGTATCTGATAGACAATTGTTAGATGCACATGAACGTATTGAAATAATTAAAGCAAAATAGTCTTAATAAAAATAGAAATGGTTCTCTTATTATTTGACGGAACTAAACCGCCGTCGGTGATTGGTTCGTTCCGTCCAAATATATCACAATTTTAGTATAAATAGTCTAGTTTTTATTCATAGATGTAGTCCATCATAGCTCCTGATGATGTTAAAATGGTTAGAGAAGAGTGTCGAGTGTAAAAATAATGTGTTTGGTGTAGTGGTGATAACTGGTGGGTAGTATTATTGCGACAAAGATTCGAGAATCTGAACGTAGATGAATATTTCTCCCACGGACAGATTATTATGGATCCAACGTTGCGACGTGCTGATTGACGCTAAGAAAAATTTGGGATTATTGCCTTATAATTCGATCGAAGTTATAATAAAACACATAATAGCGAAATTATTTAAAAAAACAAGCGTTTTTAGCAAAACAGCGTGGCGTTTTTATCTTTTTTAGGGGCAGATTAATAAAGTAACTGTCGAAACTAAACATCCTCTAAAACATTAAACAATATTATAGCTTTATTATAGTTTAAACTAAGATCCATTCAAGATTGGTTCACAACTTCATCTCTAAATTGGCAAATGCCCATCTCGGATGGGCTGAACTAAAAAAAAAATCTGCCATTTTCCTAGGTTACTAACTATAAGAAAATTGACATATTGGCTGAAATAAATTCACACCTGTACATGTTAGTGTTATCAACAAAAATGTTCTAACCGAAAAAATCGAATTTTAACAACACCGTTAACATAAAATGATTTTTAAATGAACTAACTTTTTGGATATAGTTTATAGAACATTATGTTACCAATATTGCTTCCGGCTCATTACATTTGAGTTTTTAATTTTGGATAAGGTTTTGACCAATCCGAAACAGTTAAAATTGAAGCATGCCCTTGCGCAAGTTTGAACTAAAATAAAGCTAGCACATCGAAACAATGACAACAAAAATTCAAGTTATTTATTTAACTCATCACTCGCGTTTAATGTTTATATATAATTGTCACTTATGTCGTTAATATTAGCACGAAAAAATAATATTAATTTTCTGTTATCTACAATAAGTAAATAGAGAGCTTATAAATCTTAACATTTTAATCTAAAAATATAAGTAACGATATATAAAGGAAGAAACTGCAATTTACTGTAACATCAAATAGGGCTTTTTATCAGGAGTTTTCTACGCTGAAAATATGATTTCATTGAATATAAATCCGTATTTAATAACAAATTTGATCTAAGAACATTAATAAAATCTTTTTACGAAAAAAATAATCTAAAGCTAGATGTTCGCTCCCATATTACCTTCCTTTCAAATACATTCTATTGCTTAGAGTTTACAGCAAAGCTTCTGTTTTGTGAAAGATTGTCATCATTACCGTCATTAACGAGGCTGTGCTGTAATTTGACTCTTACTTAATGACTGGCGACTTGGTTTAATTACAATTTTAGAATCTATTTCTTACACCAATATAAATGAGAGTGTGATTTCTTGGCAACATTATTTTAGCATAATATGTGTGATTAACAAATCAATCATAGACTACAAATAAGCACTATTGTTCCAGAATGAGCCATGTAAACATCTGACTAATGTTTTAGATCAAATTATTTTATTTTTATAAGGAGATCTATGTTTGACTTAAGATAAATAAAGAAAAATAATATACAATAAGATGATTGGGAGTGGTTCTTGGTGTTGGCCCGTGTCAAAGAGGAGTAAATTACCGACGTGTATCCCACGATTCCTCTTCAGGTATCTTTACGCTTCAAGATTAGAACAAGGAATCATTTAATGTTCGTTTTGATCTCGAAGAGCAAAGATCCTTGCGGGTGCCTGATGTATTGTAGTCGGAAAGACACTATAATTTGATACGGTCTAATCCCAAGAACCACGATTTTTCATTTAACCAGGATCAGAAAAGCTCCTGTTCCATGTTAATAAGATAATTTTTGGAAACATCTAAAAATAATAATCGAATAAGCGTTTAAAATATATGGCTCCACTGTTTGTTTAGTTAATCAAAAGTCAAATATATACCTCCACAGCTTGCTAGTAAAGCCAACTATAAAATATTGCTTAGACGTCGGTAAAATTGGATAAAGTAGACTTCACCCTAAAACAAAAAAATAATTGTTTATTAACTTAAAATAATTTTTTATTGTTTTTAAACTGGAAATAAATTATTATTCCTATAATACACTGTGCAAAACGTATTTACTTTGAGGCAGCAAGTCGAGTGACAATGCTAGTGGGATATACAATCGTAAGCAAAAAAATCGGCTCAAACTATTTGGCTTCATTTAACACGGATCCTAGTGTTATTGTGTATATTTTCACGGCTTTAAGTATCATTTGATACTTAAATCCTAATGATACCAAATTCCATAGTATATCTCATGCTTTTTATTGATTAAAATGATTGAACAGAGAAACAAGGGGAACACGGAATGACATTAGGGGTAAGAGAAAGGAAATATTAAACAAATTTTAAGTTTAACAATTAAATTTTTTGATAAAAACCAAAATCAATATTTTGTATTACCCCTTCTAGCCCTTATTACTGCTTCCAGCCGGTTTTTCACGTAGCGGGTGAGCTTTTTCACCACTGTTTGGGATTCTTCCCCACTTTTCCGCCATCGAAACTTTTAAGTCCATCAGTGGTGCGGAGGCTCGAACCATTCTTTTGAGCTCATCCCACATGTGCTCAATTGGATTGAGGTCAGGACTCCGCGCAGGCCAGTCTAATATGGGTATTTCCACTTCCGTCAGGTACTGCCGCACCAATGCAGTAGCGTGAGAACGACGTGTTCCTGCAGGATCTCCTCGATGTACCGGTGAGCAGTTAATCCACCGTTACGAGTCTCATCAGTCACGAAAACCAAATAGGTTTTCGCATCCAGTGAGATGCCTCCCCACACCATGACAGAACCTCCTCTGTAGGCGACCGTTTCAGTAATGCAGTACTGCGCATAGCGCTCCCCAGGCCTATATATATATATATATATATATATATATATATATATATATATATATATATATATATATATATATAGACTCGTCTGCTTCCATTATTGCCATGTAAGCACATTCGGAGCATAAAATGGAGCGCCATTGCTCTAAGGTCCAGTCGACATGTTCTCGGGCAAATCTGAGTCGCGCTTGTCGATCGGCTGTTGTCAATTTGGATCCGTTAGCTGGTCTCTTCGGAGTTAGGTTAGCTTCTTTAAGTCTTTTTCTGATTGTCCAATGACTGACAACCCGACCGCGACCTTGTCGGAGTTCCTGCGGGACCTCAACGCCAGTCAAGTGACGATTTCTTAAAGTTGTGTTGACAATGAAGCGGCCGTTTCACTCCGCGGTATACCTACTTCTTTCTGGTTCTGGCCTCCGTGTAAAGGCGCCAGTTTCTTGGTAACGTCTGGAGACAGCTGACTGGCTCAGGTGCAATTGCGCAGCGACTACACATGGCTATGCCCTTCTTGCAATAGGGGGACTTATGCCGTTTTTTCCGGGGTGGTATCCATTTTCCGATTACGTAATTGGTGAGCAGGATTAGCAGAGATGTTGACGGTTCAAGTTCCGATAAAGAAATGATAGGAAAATACAGTTCCATGTGTTTTTATAGGGATGAATAGCGCGCAACGATTACGTTGCTGAGCGAGAAAAAAAACGGTTATCTTGAATAAAACCGTTTTAATCAGTAAAACTCTTTGGATATCCAAATGTTTTTGGTATTATTGGTCAACATTCTAATAATACCAAAAATAATACCCTGTTTGAAAATTAGATTCTATTTAGTTATTGTCACCCCAAGATAGAATTTCCAAGGTTAAGTTGAACGACTTCCTGCTGTCTGTGGATATTTTCATAGGTACCCGATGTTCGAGCTTTCAAAGTGAATGAAGTAATAAGCGTACTGTCATCTGCAAAGCTGTAGATTAGATTCCGGTTCCTTTCCAGCAGATCGTTAATGTAAGTGAGAAAGAGAGTAGGAGACAGTATGGAACCTTGGGGTACACCGGCGTTGATAGTGGAGGTGTTGAAAGGAATCCGTCGACTGCCACTCGTAAGGAACGCTCTCTGAGGAAACACAAGAACCACAAACAGAACTTTTCAGACATAGCATAAGAGCGTAGCTTAGCCAACAATCCATTGTGCCAAACACGGTCGAATGCCTTGGATATATCAAGTGCATCCGCTCGAGATTCGCCAAAGTGTTCAATTGCGTTGTTCCAAGCATGTGTTACATAAGTTAGAAGATTTGTTGATCTTTGCTTATGAAAGCCCTATTGATGGTTGCTAATAATAGTTAATCATTCGAGATGTTCTAGAAGATGCTGATTGATAGCATTTTCCATGACTTTCGATATTATTGAGAACAGTGCGACTGGTCGGTAGTTATTTGGCAAAAACTTCTTGCCTATTTTTGGGTATCGGCTAAGCTGTAGCGCATTTCCGGCAAGAAGGAAATATTTCCTTTCTGTAGAATAGATTGAAATATCTACAGAAAACTGCTGTTAGATCTCTCATGCATTTTTTGAGTACTAAGGCAGGTATTTCATCAGCGTCAGTACCTTTTTTGGTGTCTAGCTTCTTTAAAATACGTTTTATGAAACGTTGTTTGAAGACAATATTGAGCATCCTTGACTGCACTATGAGAATAGTTGGTGGTGTTTTTTCTTGGAGAATACCAGTAGAATGTGAAGCAAAAAGTTCAGCTAATAATTTTCTTAACTGGTGTTGTAATAGTATTATATAGCCGTATACCGGTTGCAAATAGGTTGTTTATATATTTCCCAGCTAATATGTAGCTTTTAGGATTCTTAGTACAAAAACTCTGTGACCTCGATAACGTTTATTTTCATTAAAATATATTAAGTAAAATTCAAGTCTTTCATTAAATACACTAGGGAATAAAAAAAAAACTTTTTTTGTGCGGCTTTAGTTTTTGTAGTGAATCTACCAGGTGTACAAGTATGAAATGCGGATTTTTTTTTTCTAAAAAAAAACATGTTAAATTCGTAAGAATGATAAAAAGTGCTTTATTCAAAGTATGCTCCATCGCTTGTTATACATTTTTCCCATCTTTCAGGCAATTTGTGAATACCACGCCAGTAAAAATCTTCCCCTTTTGCTGCGAACCATTCATCGAGCCATTTTTTCACATCTTCGTACGAACCAAAGCTCAGAAGTGCGTGACCCATCGATGCAAACAAGTGGTAATCGGAAGGAGCCAAGTCTGGTGAGTAAGCCGCATGGGGTAGAACTTCCCAGCTGAGTGCTTCCAACGTGTCGCGAACGGTTTTGCCGTATGTGATGGAGCATTGCCATGAAGAAAAATGACTTTGTGTTGCCTCTTTCGGTATTCTGGCCTTTTTTCAAGCAGCGAACGGTTCAAATCGGTCAATTGTTGTTGGTAACGTTTGGTCGTTCAAATCATCTGGTACCCATCTACCGGCTTCTGAATCTTTCCCACCTCTCGTAGCGATTGGAAACAGCTTGTTGACTATCGCCCAATTGCTCGGCGAGTTGTTTTTGTGTTTGCGAATCATCTTCGTCCAACAATGCTTGCAATTCCACATCTTCGTATTTTTTTGGCGGTTTTCCACGTTCCTTGTCTGCAACATCGAAGTCACCACTTTTGAAACGCCGAAACCATCGTTCACACGAATCTTGCGATGGAGCATGTTCACCATAAGCTTCTCGAAGTAATCGGTATGATTCAACAGCAGTTTTCTTCAAATGAAAACAAAAAATTAATGCTGTCCGCGAATGCTCTTTGTTCAGTATAAATTTCGATATATTGAACACAACAACACAACACTATGCACACACTTTTCCAATTTATCACTCGTGCGCGTCTAACACTTGTTGATGACACAACAAAATGGCGCAGTGTCAAATCTTTATAGCACAAACTGCATTGGCGCACCATCTGTTGTCTGAAATCCGCATTTCATACTTGTACACCTGGTAGGATACTCTAATGTAATAAATTACTCGGAGTATAGTTACTTGTTTGAATTGACTGTAGTTCTCATTATAAACCGTACTAGCTAAAATAATAAAATTTTGGTAACCTACCCTCGTTAATGTGTTTTATTCTAAGTATATCGTAACAAATATTTGTTGTCTGAAAATTTACTTATCGCATCTTATTTGACAGTTTTGATTGCAAAAATTGTACAGTTGGTTTATTGGGTGTTTTGTCAATAACAACAACGAAAAAATATTAATGACTAAGTAAAACGAGCTTACCAAGCATATATGAATGAAATGAAAAACTGGGAGCTAATACGAGTATCAAAACACATTTTTTGCATGGCCATTTGGATAGATTCCCTGACAACCTGGGTGATTACAGTGAAGAATAAGACGAGTGGTTCCACCAGGATATGAAGATAATGGAGGGAAAATATCAAGGCCGATGGGACCGCCATATGAGGGCGGACTACTGCTGGACCTTACAAAGGGATTTTCCTGACCAAAAACACAGTAGACGATCATATAAAAAAACGCTTACCAAGCATATATGAATGGAATGAAAAACTGGGAACTAATATGAGTATCAAAATAGATTTTTTGTATAGCCAATTAGATAGTCCCCGACGACCTGGGTGATTACAGTGAAGAATAAGGCGAGTGGTTCCACCAGGATATCAAGATAATGGAGGGAAAATATCAAGGCCGATTTTCTGTATTCAGAAGACTAAAATTACCCAAAATTGACTTTTAAAGGCCACGTCGCAAAATCACTATTCTCCTGTGATATAGATCTAATCTATAAGAAAACTTATTTCTTCTGAACTAGGAATGAGAAAAACAAGACTCAAAAAGAAATTCATTTCTTAGGCTGTGTGCCTTACAAAAGAAGTTATTAGATGGAATTTTAGTACTGTTATGCATAACATTTACTTTTTCATTACTTACCTATTAAATAGAATTGTATCTGAAGTTACCATAAGCTGCTGTAAAATCCCTGTAACACCAAATTCTCGTAATTTAATCTGCCTTTCGACAGCTCCTGGCTCGCCTTTTCTTGAGAGATTACCAATACAGAAAACTGCAGATTCCTATATTAATAAAAACAAAATAATTCATGTGAGGTGGAGACAAGTAGGTTTCAACCTTTAATATTCAAATTTGGTCCTTATCAATCAGGATAGATCAAACTTAATTTTTATCACTTGGTGCAGGTTGGTTCAGTTAGTTCGGTTTCTATTATCTATTATATCTATTACATGTTTTACTGTTCACTGTTTTGTTTTATTAAATACTAGCAAATATTAAATATCTATTAAAAAAATTAATTTCTTTTCAGTTTTTCAATTTTTACTAAAGTTATTTATATTGTGATTACTTATAATAACGATAATTAGTTCTTTATAATAAATAGGTTTATGAAATGAAACTTATTGAATTGTAATTATAATCCTCACCTTATAATCCTGCATTTTTATAAGAGAAGTATATAAGAAATTATATTTTCAAATAAAACAGACTTTCGCGGTTCAAGAGCCGCGCACGGGCAAAACGTTCTCAATTACTGTGTTGCCAAGTTTATAAAGCCATAACAATAGATACGATAGATTAATTATTTTCATTGCACATGACGAAATATTATTGCTTATTGCTAGAAATCTATCGAGTGATACGGACTACAATTTGGTGTGTAGCTTCTAAAGGCATTTTTACATGTTATATAAAATTTTTATCATTCTTTTATCGTTACATGATAAATTATATATTAATCAAATTAATTTCCCATTACAACCCATATATTTTCAGTAACTTTCATAATTTTTTTCTCGTGAACCAGCTAGTCGAATCAACTGAAACATCGCAAATATCTTTTAATTTCATTTTACAACAGTGAATTTTCTGAAAATATTCTTATCAAAACCAATTAATGTCCGAACAGAAAATCTATCTGCTATAAGCTTATTTGTTTTTGTCATTTACCTGTAAGCACGGAGCAGGATGTGTCATGTAATCCACTAATTTCTTAAGGACATCCTCATTTTGCATAATGTGATCTTTTGCTCGTTCGCCGTCTGCTATATTTGACAAAATTAGAAGAGCTTGTTCCTTAACCTAAACACATAAGGACGATTACTAAGCAGATCAGTTTTAAAGTCCAAAGACTAAATTCTACTAAGGACATCGGTAACTTGACCATTTACAAGAGCCGTCGCTTTAGCCTTCTAATATGAAATATGGCTGTCCTAACAAGGACAAATTGGACGTCACAACGTCTCCGATCCAGGGATGTTCCATGTTGTGGTTATCTCTACATTTTGATTTAAGAATGAAATATACTCGAATATTTGTAATTTTTCTTATTGTAACTGTCGTCACATGTTTTTTACTGGTTTTTTAAAGATGCAAACATGGTTGGCGAACAACTCGGCAAGTAGTAAAACTGTATTTGTTTATGGCAATAGGAAATTTAAAAACGAATAAGTTATTCCAAATCTGCATATAACAGGAGGTAAGATATCTAGCCATAAAACGATCCAGTTATATGATCTCCCAAATTATAAATTGTTATAAACACAGCTCGCAAATTAAGCGTTTCAATCGTGTTTAAATCATTTGCGATCTGATATCACAGTGTGCATATTCGTTCGTAAACAGGTCACATTTCTAGTCACCGATTTACAATCGTCATTTAAAATAAAATAGTTGATATTATTTCCAATTAAACTGAAACTAATTCTGAATATACTACTTTATTAGAAAATGACTTCAGTGTTTTCAGACGTTCATAAAACTTTTATTTAAAAAATTTCGGAATCAACATTGGGGGGGAAGTAACGATTTTCTGTCTCACCCAGTATATATATATATATATATATATATATATATATATATATATATATATATATATATATATATATATATATATATATAAAATAACAAATAATAAAATACACATTATACATTGAATAACCGGTCAAGTGCAAGTTGAACTTGCGCAATTAGTGTTCCGTACGTTGCTTTTAAAATAAAAATTTTTGTTACGGAGGTATAAAATGATTAATGACTTCACAAAACGCATCCCAAATGAGTTTCCAGCAAAGTTTTTTTCCGATCTTTACTGAAAACTGATGACCTTGAATTTTTTTTTATATACCAGATAAATTATTAAAGATAATGCACTCGTGATAATTTTCGTTCAATCTACACCCTGTGGAGAATATTCTAGAATTTTTTCGAAATAAGGTTGCGCAAGTATTACATTACATATATTTTTGAACTCGTGTTTTTACCAGCTTTCATTTGACATCCCACCTGGTAATTTTTTTTTTTCACTTACGATTTCGCTCCCCAAAACTAACCCCTTAAGTCAAAATTTAACTTTCAAAACTATACGGCTCTGATGAGGCCATCAATTCCTATATTAGTGCCAAATTTCAACTTTCTATGTCAAATACTTTCGGAGAAAATTGGGTGTGACAGACTAAAAAATACGGGCAAACGAGACATTCTGACCCTGGGCGCTTTCATTGACATACAGGGGGAATTTGACAATGCATTCTTCATCTCAATGATTACCGCCTTAGAAAGAAGAGAGAGAATCATCCCAATGATTACTGCCTTAGAGAGAAGAGTATCGACACTATAAGAAGGTCGATAAATAACATGCTTTTTTAACGGCAAATAAAAGCCAAGTTACATGAAGACACCTTAGAAGTAGATGTGATCCAAGGATGCCCACAGGGAGGAGTGCTATCGCCACTTTTCAGGAACTTAGTGGTGGATGAGCTTCTGATTCGGTTAAACTCACAGGTCTTTTGCGTCCAGGGATATGCTGGTGATATAGTTACATTCGTCCAAGGAAACCATACCACCACTGGGGCAGAGCTCATGCAAAGAGCACTGAACAATGTACAGCTCTGGTGGAAGGGAGTAAACCTGAAAATTAACGTGGAACAAATAAAATATAAAAAATCCCGATAAAGCCGAAATGTCTCATGAGATGAGGAGCTTGTTTGGGAAACCCAGGGGCCTTAAACTAAACAGGGTATTATGGCTATACGTCACGGTTATTAGTCACATGGTTAGATACGGAGCTGCAGTATGGTGGACGAAAACAGAGCAGAAAACGACAACCACGGAGCTAAATCGGCTGCAGAGGTTGGCTTGCTTATGTTTCACCGGGGCTATGGAAATAATTCTAGGACTAATACCACTTCTCTTATGGGGTTATACCTAGTCAGGATTTTCAAAAATTTTTTACGGTGATCCGACTTATATTCGGCGCGTTCGAGCCTGGGCGGAGCAGAGGTATGAGCGGCAGCTGCTCTTATACACACCTGCTCCTTTTGCCTAGTCATCTATTGTATTCTACTGTATTTAGGAAGTGACGTGCTTAGTAAGGATAAAACTCGACGCTGAGCTGTGAAGTTGTGCGTTCTTTTGTACTTACTATCATGATTTCTCTGTGGAAATGGATCCAAGCGAGTGTAGTAGTGCAAAGAGATCATCTTCAAAAATTCAGAAATCCAGAACAAAGAAGAGAAAAAACATTTTCAATCCTAAAACAGTTGAGACGAGAGCAGTTTCAGTGTCTCCGCGAAAAAATTCAAGAACCAAGATCCATCGGTTGAATATAGAATTTTGATTTTTTGAATTTGAACAGTCTTCGCAGCAATCTCCGAGTTTGAAAAATGTGATGAAAATGTGAAATTTCAAACTGCTAGTGAACGAGGACTTTCAAGATTGCTATGATATGTGATAAGTGAGCGACTCGTTGTATCAATTCCAGTCCTTTTATAGGACTTCTTATGAAATAAATAGACGTTTTTTATTTGTTATGAGAGTGCTTGTGTATACCGTCGGCGAAAAATTTTTCCAACGTGCTGCTACAGAAGAAAAAGACAATACTTCCCAACAGAAAGGCAATACAAGTACTACAAGATTGACAGTAGCTGGTGATGAAACATGGAAGAAGCGAGAATTTACTTCTTTGTATGGTGTGACATCGCTGATCGGATATTATACTGGGAAAAGTCTGGATATTTGCGTGAAAAGTTCATATTGCAAAGAGTGTGAAGTTTGTAGTAAGAAAAAGACACTGAAGAATATAGTGATTGGTATAAAACTCATGAAGATAAATGCTGTGCAAATCATGAGGGCTCTTCTGCAAAAATAGAAGTCGATGTAGTTGTCGAAATGTTCAAGCGTTCAGAGGAGAAACATAAAGTGCAATATAAAAACTACATTGGAGACGGTGACTCCAAAATTTACTCTGGGATTTTGAAAGCTACACCTTACGGTGATAATCAAATTAAAGAATGTATTGGGCACGTTCAGACGAGAATGGACACGCGACTCGGAGAATGCGTGAAGAAAAATGTAGAAATCGTTGAAAAAAATGGCAAAAAAAAGACAAAAGAAACTCTTGGTGGAAAAGGAAAGCTTACCGGTAAGATGATCGATAAATTAACTGTATTATGGTCTAGCAATAAAAAGAAACTGTAATTCTGTAGAAAATATGTGTAATGCGATATGGGCTACGTACGATCATTACTGTTTAACGAATGAGAATCTGCAAGACAAGCAGTGCCCAGCTGGAGAAAAGTCATGGTACTACTGGCAGCGGACGACAGCTACGAATGAATTAGAATCATTCAAACATGATCATCAGCCTTTACCACAAGATGTTGCTTCAGCTATACGACCAATCTATGAAGATCTGAGCAATGACAATTTATTAGAAATATGCCTTGGTGGCTTCACTAAGAATCACAACGAAAGCTACAACCAATTGATTTAGAAAATCAGCCCGAAAATTATTCCGAGTGGTTCTATAATCGTTGAAATTGTAGCATATATCGCTGCTTGCGTTTTCAACGAAGATACATCAATACTTTTATACATGATGAATGTAATGGGAGTCACACTTGGCCCGAATTCCCATTTATACACCGAAAAAGAGGATGCATATCGAATCTCGATCTCGGAGCGAAGAGCGCACGAGAGCACTAGGGAAGGAAGAATGGTTCGCAGACAACATAAAATCAAACTTTTGGAAGCTGCAGTAGGAATGGAGGACTTATTATATGGTCCGGGAATAGATGACTCCGTGTAAGTTGAAAAAAAATTATTAGGTATAAACGGTTTTTGAAACTTTAAACGCGTTTTTCTCAAAACTATCTTTTTCAAGTCGGTGAGCAAGATATCTCGGGAACGGGTTTAACCGCTCAAGTTTTTAGAAAAGTTTTAGAACTTAATTTTTTAGTCTTTAATCGAAAATTTTTTCGATCCGATCAATATTATTTATTTCATTTAAACGAAATTTTTTTCGAAAATGAAGCCGCCATTTTGTTCGAACGTGATATTTTGCTTATTCCTTCGATTAAAGACAAGATTTTACCTTATATTAACTAAATCTTCATTATTTTTTGATTTCAGATGATTCAGTCCAGAGATATGTTGCTCACCGCAAGACGCCTTTTTTGGAGGTGTTCTCAGTGATCGGCCGTAGCAGCTCGACAAATCAATGTTCTTGTAAAAAAAATGAGTGTATACGTAAAGATCAACCTAATTTAATGCAAAAAGATTCATTGAAATAAATGCAAACGCCTTTCCAAAAAAAATCTTAAAAAATCGCTTTTTTTCGGCCTCCCGACTAGGTATTAAGTCACAAATTACAATCTACATTGTCTTTCTGTATTATACATTCAATATCTTCAACATAATTTTGTAACAACTTCCGTCTTTCGTATTTTTTAAATTTAAGCTGTTCTTAATTTTGACATTAATTATAATGACATTAACTGACAAAATTAAATTTTACTAAGTACCAGTATCAAATTATTAGGAACTAATTAGAAAGCATCGAAATTGTTCTAAGACAATATTCTGTGCATAATAGCTTACACACCTTTATTTTTCCTGTAAAATCCTGTCTGTAGGTACAGGAAATCAAAATTAGAGGGAGAATTACCTTTGACGTAATAATTTTATCGTTAACTTTACGTCCATAACATATGCTTACCTCAGGAGAATGGGGTCCTTCAAGAACCAACACGACCCCCTGCATTACTTGGAGTCCGTGCAATGTCATCATCGTGTCAGTATGGTTGCGCGGAGATACCAAGTTACGCAGGAGTCCCAAGGTTTTCATTAATACGCGAGGATCCGAGTCGGCAAGTAACCTAAATAGATATAGACCATAATACATGTTAAGGAAATATTTAAACTATTTGGTATAAAGAAATATGGCTTTTTCATTATATTAGATTTAATTATGATATTTATAAAAGATAACATATATTGAGATATGTATCAAAAATGGAACGTTTGTAGGCTTAAAAAAATGTGCAACAATATTTTTTACCTTTTTTTTAAAAAAAAAAGTTTTTAAATCTTTAAAATCTTTTTATAAAAATTATTTTTTTTTAGTTTAATTACAAATATGAGAGAAGTTGCCTTATTTTAGGTAAAATTTTATAAGTATATAATCGTTAAGAAAATTATAAATTAGTCACTCAAATATTAAAATATAAATTAAAACTTATTTGCATATACTTCGAATTTTCAAAAATTCGATTTCTTTTTTTACAGATTTTTATTCCCTATACTTCTAAGAATTATTCAAAAAAAAAAAAAATTTAAGAAAATTCCATTCTATTACAAAGTTATAGCCTTAAATGTGACCTGGCGTCGGATTGGGACCGCTACCTGTTTCAATACCGCGCCTCTCGCCAGCTGCGTTTCGGGTTTCTTTTGTCAACCGGCAAATAAAGCGTTAGAATTTTGCATCCATTAGTGCAATTTATTTAAACGCGTTTTTCTCGAAACTACGTTTTCAGGCACTGTCTCCAATATTACTAAGTCAATTTTTAATATTTTTTAACTTTAACTTCAACTTAACTTTTTTTTCTCTTAATAATTACTTTTTCTACAAAATGTCGAGAGGTTGTTTTATTTTTAATAATAGACAATTTTTCATAAATAATACATACATTTTTTGGTCGTAAACTGCATACTAAAGTTTGAAACAATGTAATTTTTTTTTAAGTTTTTGAAAAAAAAACCCTTCGGCAATTTTTTAACTACTACATTATTTTACAAGATTAATTTTTATTTTTGCAGATTAGATTATTTTTTGTGAAGTTATTCTGCAGAAAAGAGGTGCCATAGTTTTCATCAGTTTTTTTCTCACGAATTTTCTCATCCAGGTGGTCTAAAAGGTTTCAATGTTTTCAATTAACAAAATTCCTTTTGCATCCTAGCAAACTGATGCCATAATGTTTTTAGGCGACTTTGACCACTTTCGCTGCTTTGGAGAACACCGGGTTCATCCCCTGTTATCGCACTTCAGGATCATACTGGCCTCAGTTACAAATCGACGCACAAAATCAGTTTTATTCTGAAACGAGCCAAATGTTTAGAAAGTTTCTCTCGAGTGCGTTTTTGTTCCGATGTTAGCAAATGCGACACCCATCTTGTGAATAGCTTCCTCATACCCAAAACATTAGTTAAGATCTCATGAACTGATCCATGTGAGATGCCTATAGCCTCAGCTAAATCATCCATGGTTAATCGACGGTCTTCCATTATTATATCTTGTACTTGCAGAACAGTTTCTTCAATTGTTGCAGTTTTTGGACGTCCTGAACATGAATCATTATTGACGTTTGTACAACCACTTTAAACTCTAGAGTCCATCTAACAGTTGAAAATGAAGGAGTAGACTCCTTTAACACAACTTATAAACAACAGATCGGCTTGAAATTTAGGGTGTGTTCATATGACAGATGAAGCTCAAAACAGTGTTCAATATTTGGTTCAAGTGATGCTCCATAGGTGTCGCTTATTGACTGACCTGATATATGTTATATATTACAAAAATAATAAATAATAAAAATACAAGTAAACGAGACATTCAAACCCTTTCACCACCTCTATGTGCTTTCATTGACATACAGGGGGCAAAGCATCCTTCGTTTCAAGGATTATAACCTTAGAAAAACATGGTATCGACGAAATTACAAGAAAGTGGATAAACAACATGCTTTTTTAATGGCAAATAAAAGCCAAGTAACATGAAGTAATTTTAGAAGCAGAGGTGATCCAGGATGCTCACAGGGAGGAGTGTTACCGACCTTTTTGGAACTTAGTGGTGGATGAGCTGCTAATTCGGTTAAACTTAGAAGGCTTTTACGTCCAGGAATATGCTGATGATATAGTCACACTCATCCAAAGGTTTCTTTCTCCTTATTTAAACAAAATTACTTAAACTTAACAGTCCTAAAATTCTGAGAACAAGCATAAATATTACAACATATTGATGATTTGATAATAACCGATTCGTTAGAAAACGGAACAGTGAATAACCAAGCGCCAATTGATCGACCATTTAAAAATTTCACTGACTGGTTGCTACTTGTGGAGAAATCAATTAATTATCATAAATGCTTTAAGTATTGTTTTACTATCTAACCTTCTTGAGTAATTTTAAAGCAGTAGTGTTTTAACTATTTGTGCTATTTGACAAAAGTATTTTGAAAAAAAAATTACCATCATATTTTTCTATAAATCGCTCACCTATACATATACAATTTGTCAAGTAAGAACGTGACCGCTCGCATTCTTGAAAAAATGTATTCCGAGAACACTTCTTGCCATCAATGTATTCTTTGGTTTGTTAACAATGGAGCAATTACGTTAGTAAGTTGTCCAATCGCCTCCTGCATCAATAATCGCCTGGTATCTTCAAGGCATGCTGTCGACGAGATTCTTTCTTCTGAGCTTTCTCTTTACAAGGGACCAAACGTTTTTAATAGGGTTGGTGTGAGGTGATTGTAAGGGCCACTCTAGGATCTTATCGTGGGCCCAAGCGAATCGCTTCGGGACATGATTTTCGTCCGGCAAAGGTTTCTTCAACGTGCCTCGGGATTTGACATTATGAAGATATTGTCGAATGTTCTCATGTTTACATTCGAACCAGATTTTCTTAATTTTGCCGCTGCTTGACGCAGCATAAATTTCGGGGCCGTTAAAACAAAGATACGATTTGTTTTTCGACTTTCGGAGTGACTTTGCCTACCGCGCCACGTTTTGGCAAGTAATCGACATTTTTCGTATCGTTAAAATGATTCACCCACTTCTTCACAAACGATACCGATTTTTTAATATATTTAGCGGCCGCGGAATGTGTCATTTTAGGCCCCTTTGGATGGGAACTAAGAAAGACTGCCTCTAACCGACGCGGAAACAAGTGATTCATTTTGGATTTTATGTGATTTCGACAAAAGTTCGGAATCGACTGATACTTTTACTAAAATGCGTCGTAAACAAAGGTTCCCTCTATCGATTTTTTGTTGAATCGCTACAATCGCATCTACCAAAAATGAATTATCGTGGACACGGTCTTACTTGACAGTCTGTACTTGACCCGCTTATTTTAACTTACGATTAAACCGTTGATAGGAAGATGTATTCTCACCTAAATATTTGATCAGTCCCCAAAGCCGTTAATATCTGACTCTTAACTCTTTGCTCAGCTTGAAAAGCCAAGTTCATCAGAGCCCAAACGCCGTTTAATCTCAAAGCTGGATCCGGAGAAGATGTGAGGGTAGATAAAAGTTGAATGGCACCTAGAATAAAAAATTAATTAAATATATAATAGTTAAACATCGCTTAACAGTCAATCATCGCTCCTGATGATGCATAACATGGTTACCGAAACGGGCGTCGAGTGCAAAAATAACGTGTTTGCTGTAGTAGTGATAACTGTTATTTATGTTAATAAATAGCTTTAAATAGAAAAAACTTTTGAGTTATGAAAAAATTGAAAAAAGAACATGATTAAAATTCATTTTCAGCATTTTAAAGGATGATTTTCTAAGAGTACAGTAAGTTGCATTTCTTTTTGTTTCAACAAAACAGGGAAAAGAACTGTGCAAGACAATCAATTTTCTTTCTTTTATGAGGTCTTTCAATAAGGAATATCTCTATTTTTCCTCGATTGGTAGCAATATATTGATATCACACATGTTATACGAGCGGAACCCAAAAGTAACGGGAATTTATTTTTTAAAAAAAGTTTTTATTAAATTTTTCTACAAACAACTATTAGTCTCCTTCAAAATACTCTCCACTGAAGCTAAAACACTTATCCAATCTTTTATTCCATTGTTCAAAGATTTTTTTAAATTCGTCTGATCCAATGTCCTTCAGAGCCTGCGTCGTTTTTTGTGTCACCTTTTCTATGTAAGCAAAACGTCCTTTCAGATCCCTTTTCGTCCTGGGACACAAAAATAAATCGTATGGAGCTAAATCCGACGAGTAGGGTGGGTGGAGCAAAGGGGTTATGTTTTTTCTCATTGGCGCATAATGAGAGCTGTGGGGGCTGGCGCGTTTTGGTGGAAGAACCAATCTCCCGACTGCCACAAATCAGGGCGTTTTCTTCGCACACTGTTGCGAAACCTTTTTAACACTTCAAGGTAAAATGCTTGGTTCACTGTCTGGCCTGGTGCAGCAAATTCTGAATGAACGATCCCCCTCATAACAAAAAAACAAATGAACATTGTTTTCACATTTGATTTCACCCAATAATTTTTTTTGGACAAGGAGAATTCACGGTTTTCCATTGACTGGACTGTTGTTTTGTCTCAGGATTATAATCGTAGCACCACGATTCATCTCCCAAATCGGGGTCAGTTTCGAACTGCTCCTTCAGTTCACGACAGGCCTTCAGGCGACACTCTTAAAAAACGACCAGTACACAAAACAACTTTTACAAAAAAAAAATCAGAGGCCTCTCACAACCGATACCGCTTAGCAGACTGATTTGGGAGGAGTGAACTAAATCACCCTGGCGGGCGAACCCTATACTATAAGCACCAACCTAACCACAACATAATTCCCGTTACTTTTGGGTCCCTAACGTATCTGCAACTGTTGCTTTTATCAGTTTATCAGTGGTATCAAATGTATTCTAGTTTTTTCTAAAGACTTTGTTAATTGCCGAAATAGTACCATGGGAGATACTTATAAGTTTTTATATTTAGTCGGGCATTCATAAATTACGATCATAACATTAAAAAATTAAAATTTTACTTTCGATAAATTACAGAGACTAGTAATTAGTATAAATGATAATTTATGTTAAAGAAGTATTGTGTGCTAGCAATATTTTTACAAACAAGATATTTCTTGGAATTTGTAACAATTATTTTTATCGTAATTATTTGCCACAGCGCGACAGCACTGACCAAATAATAAATCCTAAGTAAAATTCATCCAACTATTATTCCTGTCAATAAATTGAGAAAGAAAAAATTATATGGGTATATTAGAGAAGCCTGAAACATCCAACGTGAGGTACTACCAGTCTTAAAAAATGGATCGGCGAAAATGCATTCATTCTGAGTTAACTTTCAAGCGACCAGAATAGGAAAAGGCAGTGTCCAATTGATGGCTCGAAGCACGTCTAATTTTGTAATACGATGTTAAAAAGAAGTTCCTATTATTTTCATATAATATTGTACAATTATAGACGAACGTCCAGGGAGGGATCCAGATTTTCGGTATTTAAGTTTCCGGAGGTTTTAGTAAATTTTTTAATTCCAAAAAATCATCTAACCGTATCTGATTCTATTCATTTATTACTATGGCTTAATGCCAATAAAATAAAATGCAAGGTTTCTATAGATTGTTCTTTAAAATTTTGATTAAAATACAACGAGCCAAGAAAAAAGATTGTTCGATTTTGTACAAAAAAGTTTTTGATTTACTTTCTTAAAGTCAAAGGACTCCAAACAAAACTTCACTATCTTTTAGAGCACGTTTCGGGACGTCACTAGCATGTTCTGGTTTTTGTAGAAACTTGTCTTAATAATTTATTAGCTGATGTAAACTTTTCATGAATAATTATTATGTTTACATCAGTAATAGATCGTTGTAATCTGGTGTATATTTAATTTTTTTTGTAATTTTTGTTTGGCTTGGGCAATCCCGCCATACAGCCAATCGCTAATTGGGACACTTTATACTGAGTTTTCAGTGTATTAAAAATTATTCACAGAAATTGAGAGCCGTTGCTATTTATTACAAAATGATAAAAAAAAAGAAAAACGATGTTCCCCGACAGGAATATAGACAGGTTTCACACACGTCTCGCTCTCCGACAATTCTTAAAAAAATAAGATAATATTCAGAACTCCAAGTATATTTTTTTCGTGTAAATAAGAGACGATGATCCTTTTAATTTAAAAATTGTCTAAATGTATAGGTACCTCTAGAGAGTTTAATGGTCCTTGTTCCTTACTAATTTTGGCATTACTTTATTTGCGACATTTAAGAAAAAAATATAATTCACTCGCTAACATAACTTGTATAAGTCGGATCCTATAACATTAATTTTTTAGGATGAGCACGGTACCATGCATGGTCAAATTTAAGCATTATATTAGTAGTAATAAATCTTCTGGATAAGCTCAATTGACTGTCAATATTTGTTTGGAATTTCTTGATAGATCTGAGATAAATATGTATTTACTACTTCTTCTGAAGTTTTTCCATCTATTTTGCCGTTCTATCATGATTTTTTTGTAGTTATAGATATTCGATAATTCTATCGAAACTGAAGAATCCACCGTCAACCATTGCTTTCTCCACCAGTTAGTCAATCTTTTCATGATGCGTAAGACCAATGTGAGCTTTAACCCATAAAGACGACGTCTTTTTTGCTCAGAATACGTTTCCTTAATATCTGTTTAATTTCATATATAATTTTCTGTGGTTCCAAGTCATGAGATTTTCTAAGGCTATTACGTACAATTTTCTGCAAAAACCTGTAGAATCGCAATGGCTTCACAGGTAAAAAATGAAACAGGCAGAATCCAGTTTGAATTTTGATTCTATTTTGATGGAAGGAATATAGAAAGCTTTTCCATAACCTTGTTCCGTTTTTGATGAATCCTGTATATACGTGTAAACTTACAATAATTACCTAAATTAACCTTAAGTATGAATTCATACTAGGATGGTCATTAAATGTTGAAATTGTCAGCCTCACATTCCGGGCTAAGCTGTAGAAATTCAACTTCTAGTTGGGAAATATCCCGAATACTTCTTAGTTTTTTATTGTATTTTCTAAAAGCTAAACATAAAGGTGGGGAGTTTTTATGAACCTAAAAGTTTTTTAGACAATAGACTGAAGTCAAACGATTTATGTTTGTATATGAATTTGCAGTATAAAAATTCCCGTCTAAAATTTAAAGGTGATTTCATGGCTCCCAGACAGATTCAAATTGATTATATTTTGTGCGATTGACTTTTTTTAAGTAGTGTGTTGCATGCTGTACCATATAGTGGACATCTATAATCCAAAATAGACTTAATGTATGATTTATAAAATATTGCTGCTGTTTTGACATCCCTCGCCATGTTTTTATTACAAATCTTAAGGATTGGCATACATATGAGGCTGGTTTGAAAAGTCCGTGCAAAAATAAAAACTACTTATGTGTTTGGGGTAAACTTTTTTATTTTTCGACATAGTCTCCTTTTAGGCTTATACACTTCGTCCAACGATGTTCTAGTTTGTTGATCCCTTCCGAATAATAGGATTTGTCCAAGTCTGCAAAATATCAATTAGTGTCTGCAATCACCTTCTCGTTTGAATAAAATTTTTATCCCGCCAGCCATTTCTTCAAATTGGGGAACAAATAGTAGTCCGAGGAGCCAAGTCTGGAGAATAGGGGGGATGTGAAACGAGTTGGAATCCTATTTCCATTAATTTTGCGACCACAACTGCTGAGGTGTGTGCTGGTGCGTTGTCGTGATGGAAAAGGACTTTCTTGTGGGCCAATCGCGGGCGTTTTTCTTGCAGCTCGGTTTTCAAACGGTCCAATAACGATGAATAATATTCACCTGTAATAGTTTTACCCTTTTCCAGATAGTCGATGAGGATTATCCCTTGCGAATCCCAAAAGACAGTCGCCATAACCTTTCCGGCCGAAGGATCGGTCTTCGCCTTTTTTGGTGCAGATTCCCCCTTGGTAACCCATTGTTTAGATTGTTGTTTGGTCTCAGGAGTATAGTAATGTATCCATGTTTCATCCACAGTGACGAAACGACGCTTAAAGTCCTCCGGATTCTTCTGGAACAGCTGCAAACCATCCTTGCAACACTTCACACGACTCCGTTTTTGGTCAAGCGTGAGCAATCGCGGCACCCATCTTGCGGATAGCTTTCTCATGTCCAAATGTTTATGCAAAATATTATGTACCCGTTCAGTCGAGATGCCCACAGCACTAGCGATCTCACGCACCTTAACTCTTCAGTCATCCATCACCATATCATGGATTTGATCAATGATTTCTGGAGTCGTAACCTCCACAGGCCGTCCAGAACGTTCAGCGTCACTTGTGCCCATATGGCCAGTCCGAAAATTTTGAAACCACTTATAAACTGTTCTAATTGAAGGTGCAGAGTCACCATAATGTTTATCAAACTTCTCTTTAGTCTCCTGAGGCGTTTTGCCTTTCATAAAGTAATGTTTAATCACCACACGAAATTCTTTTTGGTCCATTTCTTGAAAATCACTGACTTCCTTGATTCACACGAATGCCAAACACAAAGAAATAGACCAATATGGCTGGAAACTTGGGTGTGCGTTTCATCCAAGAGATGCTACTAACTAAACATGACCTCGATACGCGCCGGTGGTGCCATCTCTCGGACTTTGCACGGACTTTTCAAACCAGCCTCGTAAGAGTATAAAAAGTAAACAAATGGTTGAAAACGATATATTGAAGATAAGTTATTAGAGATAGAAAATCTTTAATTTTGAGTGCAGTTTATTTCCTTCCTTTCACTTGTCCGTATATATGTAATCTTCCCCATACTCTGTGGAATAGGAATGACTTTAGCTCAGTGCCCCTACAACTTTAATCAAAGAGGGATCATAAATCAAGAAATAAATAAATAAACCATACTATCTAATGTTCCTAGAGAACTCATCCTTCTTTGTATAATTCTGTCTCGCTTTTTTGTGAGCACTCTTCATGTTTACCGTGTTCATTGCTAAGATTACAGAATTCGCGAAAACTGTTTTAAAGTAGTGGTACACAAGCCATTTAGAATATCACTGTGTTGACATTCCTTTAAGTTGGTTATTAAACATTTTAACAAAAATAGTAACTCAAAGATCAACTTTACAAATCCTGTCATGTACTAATAACGATTGAGTTCTAAAAGATCGAGAATTCAATTAGAGTTAGAAGGGAACAAACTCGTGGTCTTGGAGTATGCAGAGTTAAAATGTAATACTCGAATACTTGGAGTGGTCAGACTGAATAGCCGATTCTACAATTAAATGCTTTCCAAAAGTTAAAATATTTAATAATTTCCATTTTTTTAGTATTTATTATAAAAATTTGTTCTTGATTTCGCAACTAACAAGAAAATTATCAAACGTTCAAATTTTTATAAAACGACGTTATATGCATACTCGCTGCAAAGATCTACCTTTCACCTGATAGAATTTTTGAAGTGTGCTCCAGGACTCCACTTCGTTATAGTTAGCTGCATAGTGGACGCGTTACCCCGTTTCCGCGAGCAATGATACCCGAACGACTACATAATTTAAAGGTATGTTTCTTATTTTATTTAATACTAGCCGTGCCCGCGGCTCCGCTCGCGTGGACTTGATTCACTAATATCGTCACTGCTTATTCCTTATGTTACCTAAGGTAATAAAATATCTGCCATTATCCCTTATCTTCCATTATTTCTTCTTATCTCCCATTATCTCTACATAATTTCCATTATCTAGGCTTATTTCTGCTCATCTCCCATTATTTATCCTTATCTCCAATTATTTATCCTTATCTCCCATTATTTCTCCTTATCTCCCATTATCTAGATTATCTCGACTTATCTCGCAATATTTCTACTTATCTCCCATTATTTCTCCTTATCTCCCATTATCTCACCGTAACTCCCAATATCTTATCTCTGCTTATCTCCCATTAGTTCTCCTTATCTCCCATTATTTATACTTATCTCCTATTATTTCACCTTATCTCCCATTATCTAGGCTTATATCGTATTATTATATAAAACATATGTCTAAATTTATAACAACACGTAAATCGGATAAGCGGTTCTCAAGTGATAAGCGCACTAACGGACAAACAGACAGACAGAGAGACGTTGCATTCTCTATATATTATTATCTCTACATAATTTCCATTATCTAGGCTTATCTCTACTCATCTCCCATTGTTTCTCCTTATCTTACCTTATCTCCCATTACCTAGGTTTATCTCGACTTATCTCGCAATGCTCTTATCTCCCATTATTTCTCCTTATCTCCCATTATTCTCACCATAACTCCGATTATCTTATCTCTGCTTATCTCCCATTATCTCACCTTATCTCCCATTATCTAGGCTTATATCGAATTATATAAAACATATGTATAAATTTATAAAAACACGTAAATCGGATAAGCGGTTCTCAAGTGATAAGCGCACTAACGGACAGACAGACAGAGAGACGTTGCATTTTATATATATTATATTCTTTGCAACATTATATTGTTTCATATTTAAAGGTTAAGGCAGTGTATTGCAACGCGCTAACGGTAACCTTTTTCCGTCTTGATTCACTATTATCGTCACTGCTTATTCTTTATGTTACCTAACGCAATAAAATATATCCTATAACCTGGCCAGAGAAAATATTTATATTTTAAAAAAAAGCACGTAAAGGATAAGTGGTTCTCCAGTGATAAGCGCACTAACGGACGGACAGACAGACAGGCAGAAAGATAGGCAGACAGACAGGCAGAGAAACGTTGCATTTATATATATATTATAGATAGAAGATTATAGATAACCTGGCCAGAGAACAAATGTATGAATTAAAAAAAAAAACACGTATGTTAAATCGGATAAGTGGTTCTCGAGTGATAAGCGCACTAACGGACAGACAGACAGAGATACGTTGCATTTTATATATTTATATATATATATATATATATATATATATATATATATATTATAGATGTAATAAAATATATATCTATAACCTGGTCAGAGAACATATGTATGAATTTAAAAAATCACGTAAATCGGATAAGTGGTTCTCGAGGGATAAG